>JASANA010002263.1:0-55793 GCA_030248095.1 Ptycholaimellus sp. GST1_10
AAGGCTAGTGGAGTACTGTGACTGTTGCGTTTTTGAATCGAAGCCAAAATTTGAATGGTAGAAGTGGAGAATGCTAATTTCTGGTAGAGAAGGCAAATTTCAGGTGAAGAAGGCTGGTGGTCTACTGTGGCAGTTGCGTTTTTGAATCTTAGCCAAAATTTGAGCTTGAGTTATGGAGAATGATTGATGTCCTCACCCCATCTAAATTCTCCACAAAATTCCCTTTCGAATGGCGTTTAAATCATGCAAAAAGCATTACTAGAACTCAAGTTATGACCTTTTGACTATTCCTGTAGACCTGGGTCAATTTTGATTCGACCCGACATTATGTCGACTCGACATTATGTCGACTCGACATTATGTCGACCCGACATTATGTCGACCCGACATAATGTCAACCCGACATTATGTCGGCCCGACATTAGGTCGGCCCGACATAATGTCGGGGCGGATCAAAATTGTCCCAGGCCTGCAGGAATCAACAAAAGGTCATAACTTGAGTTCTAGTAAAGCTTTTTGCATGATTCAAACGCCATTAGAAAGGGAATTTTGTGGAGAATTCAATGGGGCTGTGGAGAGAAGGCCCAGTGCAGTTGGATAAGGCTTACCCATGAGGACAGATGGCCAATTGCTGCTGGGGAAGGCTGGTGGAGTACTGTGGCAGTTGCATTTGTGCATCTTAGCCGAAATTTGAGTTTGAGACATGGAGAATGCTAATTTCTGGTAGAGAAGGCAAATTTCATGTGGAGAAGGCTAGTGGAGTACTGTGACTGTTGCGTTTTTGAATCTAAGCCGAAATTTGAATGGGAGCAGTGGAGAATGCTAATTGCTGGTAGACAAGGCAAATTTCATGTGGAGAAGGCTAGTGGAGTACTGTGACTGTTGCGTTTTTGAATCTAAGACGAAATTTGAATGGGAGCAGTGGAGAATGCTAATTGCTGGTTGAGAAGGCAAATTTCATGTGGAGAAGGCTAGTGGAGTACTGTGACTGTTGCGTTTTTGAATCGAAGCCGAAATTTGAATGGTAGAAGTGGAGAATGTTAATTGCTGGTAGAGAAGGCAAATTTCAGGTGAAGAAGGCTGGTGGTCTACTGTGGCAGTTGCGTTTTTGAATCTTAGCCAAAATTTGAGCTTGAGTTATGGAGAATGATTGATGTCCTCACCCTATCTAAATTCTCCACAAAATTCCCTTTCGAATGGCGTTTAAATCATGCAAAAAGCATTACTAGAACTCAAGTTATGACCTTTTGACTATTCCTGTAGACCTGGTCAATTTTGATTCGACCCGACATTATGTCGACTCGACATTATGTCGACTCGACATTATGTCGACCCGACATAATGTCGACCCGACATTATGTCGGCCCGACATAATGTCGGGGCGGATCAAAATTGTCCCAGGCCTGCAGGAATCAACAAAAGGTCATAACTCGAGTTCTAGTAAAGCTTTTTGCATGATTCCAACGCCATTCAAAAGGGAATTTTGTGGAGAATTTAGAGGAAATGAGAACATCGATCAGCCTTCTCCACCAGATTTTCCACTAGCAGTTAGCCTTCTTCACCTGTAATTGGCCATATTTACTCATCGATCAGCGTTCATTACCTGCAGTCAGCCTTTTCCACCTGCAATTGGCCTTCTGTCCTCATCAATCAGCCTTCTCCACATGCAATTGGCCTTCTGTCCTCATCAATCAGCCTTCTCCACCTGCAATTGGCCTTCTGTCCTCATCAATCAGGCTTCTTGATCAGCTGTCAGCCTTCTCCACCATCGAAACCATGCTAAAATCGATGCTTTTTATGGCATATTTAAAAAATATTTATGGAATATGGCCATTAAAAAATCACCCTAAAATCGGCTTATAAAATCAAGTTGAAAATATGACAGAATATGACTCTTACGCAATAGAATAAAATGAAAATACAATTTTCTGAAAAATATAGAATAAATAGGAATAAAAATATGGCCAAATTATAGAATAGAAATACAGTACATTTTATAATTTTATATTTTCACAAAATATAAAATTACAAAATCAGAAACACTGATTTTGACAAACTTTTTTTTCCCTGAAAGGTAATAAAATTTTAGGAAGATCTGGAGTGGTGGAACAAGTCCCGGAGCATTTGAAACATTGCTTTTTTGGGTAGAAAGTTTGAAAAATGGGGTATGTTGAGAGCTCCGCGGTCACCTATTGCGCTCTGCGCCATATACTTGTTGAAAATTAAATTGTATCTAAAACCTAAGGTAGGTTTTACTGCTCATGCAGACGGGTTGTTTTCTATTGCGTTTGGTTTAGAAAAATTTACCGGCAAACTTATCAGAAATTCGTATTGCTCATAATCAATCAATTGTCCAAAGTCGTGACCATACAGCGGACGGTAGGCAAATTGCTGCGGCTTGCTGATGACCAGGTTCTTTAAAATAAGGTTAAAGGCTCAGAGTTTGCCTTGGAGAGCCTGGCAGGAGGGCCATGTCTGGTGGCGAAATTGGCTGAAATTTGAGGAGGTTGGCCAGTCGTCGGCGTTCTTTTTTTGTTGCTGGGAAGGAAGAGCGAAGGCCTGAGCTCCTCTTGGCCTGGCAACGCGAGCAGCTAACCGGACCGGTTGCTGACTCTGAGTCCATCGCGGTGCCTCATGCATGGCTGCAATTGCACTCCGTGCTTTCCAATTACCAGTGCGCGCATTCTGTCAAACAATTCTGGATTTGTTGAAAATTTCGAATTGCAAGGCTCCTTTCGTCTGATAAGATCGGAGGAAGTGGAATTTTCCGTGAGCGAACCACAAATCAATTCCACCCAACTCATCGAGTGGGACTGAAATACACAAAAACACCCGTTTAGATTAGAGTTCCAGTGGTAAGCACGCTCTTCCTCCTACATAGCAAACATTTTTGATTTGTTGAAAATTGTGAATTGCATGCAATGTTGCTGTATTCATTTCATAGAGCAGCAGCTGGATTTACCGCGAATGAGTGAATAAAAAATGCGCCAGACTAATCGCCTACATGAAGTGCAGTTATTAGCTATTAGTCTAAGCACGGCCTATCTGTTTCGGCACAAAAAAAGGCCCATTAAAACTGGTTGAAAAGAATAAAATCAGCGCAAAGGACAGCGCCGCATTGCAGTGCAGATAAGCAGGTGAGCAAACAAGTCTTCCGCAGGACAGAACTGGCTGGAACTGGGCCCAGAGTCTAAAGAGGAGAGCAAGGATGAAGGATGCCCTGGAGCCCTTGATTGGTTTCGGCTGGTACCAACTTCTGCACGTGATCACGCTGAAACTATGCGATTGGGTGGAGATCATCAACATGAGCTTCATGGTATTCGCTGGCGAAATTCCCAAGTTCCCCTGCGGCTCAAACGCAAGCCTTGTTCCAGGTAACTTCTTCCCTTCATACTAGCAGCCACCTCTAAGCTTATTCCAAAAATTGCTAGAGATTCGCGGATGAGGCCATCTTTCAGAGAAGAATGAATTGGGCAGAGGTATCAGTTGGGCCAGGCTGTGTGAGTTGTTTGGCAGGAACGGACGAAGCCTACTGCAGCTTGGAGTCCGGCGGCGTCCAAAATTTCAGCTGCAACCAAGCGCACTACTACTTCTACTCACCCGCAGTGGAGGTGGCTGTGTGGCCTGTGTCTGGCTGAGTCTGGAGCAGTGGAGAGAGGCTGAGGCAGTGGGGCCTGACATGCAAGCGGGCGGAGATCATCTTCACGGCCATGTCGGTGCAGATGCTGGGCGTTCTGCTCGGGGCTCCGGCCTTCGGCCAGCTGTCGGACACTTTCGGCAGGAAGAAGGTTCGTCTGTGCAGTGGAGAGAGGCTGAGGCAGTGGGGCCTGACATGCAAGCGGGCGGAGATCATCTTCACGGCCATGTCGGTGCAGATGCTGGGCGTTCTGCTCGGGGCTCCGGCCTTCGGCCAGCTGTCGGACACTTTCGGCAGGAAGAAGGTTCGTCTGTGCAGTGGAGAGAGGCTGAGGCAGTGGGGCCTGACATGCAAGCGGGCGGAGATCATCTTCACGGCCATGTCGGTGCAGATGCTGGGCGTTCTGCTCGGGGCTCCGGCCTTCGGCCAGCTGTCGGACACTTTCGGCAGGAAGAAGGTTCGTCTGTGCAGTGGAGAGAGGCTGAGGCAGTGGGGCCTGACATGCAAGCGGGCGGAGATCATCTTCACGGCCATGTCGGTGCAGATGCTGGGCGTTCTGCTCGGGGCTCCGGCCTTCGGCCAGCTGTCGGACACTTTCGGCAGGAAGAAGGTTCGTCTGTGCAGTGGAGAGAGGCTGAGGCAGTGGGGCCTGACATGCAAGCGGGCGGAGATCATCTTCACGGCCATGTCGGTGCAGATGCTGGGCGTTCTGCTCGGGGCTCCGGCCTTCGGCCAGCTGTCGGACACTTTCGGCAGGAAGAAGGTTCGTCTGTGCAGTGGAGAGAGGCTGAGGCAGTGGGGCCTGACATGCAAGCGGGCGGAGATCATCTTCACGGCCATGTCGGTGCAGATGCTGGGCGTTCTGCTTGGGGCTCCGGCCTTCGGCCAGCTGTCGGACACTTTCGGCAGGAAGAAGGTTCGTCTGTGCAGTGGAGAGAGGCTGAGGCAGTGGGGCCTGACATGCAAGCGGGCGGAGATCATCTTCACGGCCATGTCGGTGCAGATGCTGGGCGTTCTGCTCGGGGCTCCGGCCTTCGGCCAGCTGTCGGACACTTTCGGCAGGAAGAAGGTTCGTCTGTGCAGTGGAGAGAGGCTGAGGCAGTGGGGCCTGACATGCAAGCGGGCGGAGATCATCTTCACGGCCATGTCGGTGCAGATGCTGGGCGTTCTGCTCGGGGCTCCGGCCTTCGGCCAGCTGTCGGACACTTTCGGCAGGAAGAAGGTTCGTCTGTGCAGTGGAGAGAGGCTGAGGCAGTGGGGCCTGACATGCAAGCGGGCGGAGATCATCTTCACGGCCATGTCGGTGCAGATGCTGGGCGTTCTGCTTGGGGCTCCGGCCTTCGGCCAGCTGTCGGACACTTTCGGCAGGAAGAAGGTTCGTCTGTGCAGTGGAGAGAGGCTGAGGCAGTGGGGCCTGACATGCAAGCGGGCGGAGATCATCTTCACGGCCATGTCGGTGCAGATGCTGGGCGTTCTGCTCGGGGCTCCGGCCTTCGGCCAGCTGTCGGACACTTTCGGCAGGAAGAAGGTTCGTCTGTGCAGTGGAGAGAGGCTGAGGCAGTGGGGCCTGACATGCAAGCGGGCGGAGATCATCTTCACGGCCATGTCGGTGCAGATGCTGGGCGTTCTGCTCGGGGCTCCGGCCTTCGGCCAGCTGTCGGACACTTTCGGCAGGAAGAAGGTTCGTCTGTGCAGTGGAGAGAGGCTGAGGCAGTGGGGCCTGACATGCAAGCGGGCGGAGATCATCTTCACGGCCATGTCGGTGCAGATGCTGGGCGTTCTGCTCGGGGCTCCGGCCTTCGGCCAGCTGTCGGACACTTTCGGCAGGAAGAAGGTTCGTCTGTGCAGTGGAGAGAGGCTGAGGCAGTGGGGCCTGAAATGCAAGCGGGCGGAGATCATCTTCACAGCCATGTCGGTGCAGATGCTGGGCGTTCTGCTCGGGGCTCCGGCCTTTGGCCAGCTGTCAGACACTTTCGGCAGGAAGAAGGTTGCCCTGAGCTATTTCCCATCATTTTGGCCCTGGTTTCAGGTTTTGACGAATTTGTGGCTTACAGATTGTACTGCTGAGCAATCTTTGCAATGCATCGGCTGGTTTCGCCTCCTCCTTTAGCCCCAACTGGCAGGCTTTTATGGCCTTTCGGTTGCTCCCACTTCTCTGCTCAGCCAAACGGAACTTAAGAGAGGGCAATTGGTGAAGCTTTTTCATCGGCTTCTTCACAGGCGGAACTGTGACGACAGACTATGTCTACCGCATAGAGTTCATTCCTCAGAAGCACCGCGTTTGGTGCATCAGCCTCGTGTCCCCACTCAACTTCATGTTTTTCGCACCATACACCGCACGAACATGTGGAGTAGAATATGTAGCAGAATTGCAGCTATTATGCAGGATTCGCGTACCTCTTCCAAGATTGGCGCAGTTTAGCTCGTTATGGCAACGCTATCGCCATCATTCCACTCTGTTCCACATTGTGAGCCGTACAATATCGCTTTAAAATTGTGCGAAATGTAAACAAATGAATGTACGTTATTCCAACTTTGGGGTACTTCATATTGTGCTGTTTTATAGTCTAGAAGAAGAAGCCTTGAGGCAGCTGCTTGCAGGTTCTTTCTGAAAGAAAGCCCACGTTGGCTGATCCAAAAGGGGAGGACGGAAGAGGCGAATGGGATCCTTCGTCAGTTGGCAGACTGGAACAGGGATGATTTCAAGACTGAGGAGATTAGCACGGCCACAGCAACGGAGGCGGCCAAGGTCCAGGAACGCCTGGAAGTTCAGACTCGCTCCTTCCTCGACCTCTTCTACTCCAAAACTCTTGCCCGCTACTCCCTCGTCCTCCCCGTTGCTTGGTTCACCTCAATCCCCGCAGTTCAGGAGCGCCGGAAGTTTGGCTTGTAATTATTTGAGAAGTACAAATTTTTATGAGAAACAATTAATTTTGAAATCAACTCAATAGAAGAGGCATTTTAGTAAAATATGAGAAGAGGCAATGCTTGCTTTCAGGTTCTCGGCCTCGGTGATATCGTATGGAATCCTGTTCGGAACGAGTCAGCTGAGTGGCTCTCCATATATGAACACGCTGATTTTCGGCATCCTCCGCACCCTTTTCGCCGCGCTCGTTTCAGCCGCCGACTACTGGATTCCTAGGCTCCTTCTCCGAGGCGCATTGCAGCCAAGCAATCCGCGGCGCATTTGAGATTCGGACGAAAGCATCTGCACGGAGTCGCCGCCGCTGTCATTGTCCTAATCTGCACCATTCTCCTGGCCATTCTGCTCTCAGGTTAACAGACTGTGGGACCCTGTCTTTTTCTATGCTAAGCTAGGTCATTTTTTCATTCTTTTAAAATTTGAGACCGTGAGTTGAGAATTGAATTTAAAAATTAAGATCAGGCTTCATAATTTTATCAAAATTTTTCAAAATTGGACATTTGACAAAAGGGCTGAAATGGCTGCTGCTGGTTTGGAGGACGTGGGAAGGCGCTGGCGGAGGTGATTCGCGGGGGTGCGCTGGTGGCCTCGTGCATGAGTTCGCTGCTGTGGCTGGCAGCCTACCTCTACTCCGCGGAGCTCTATCCCACGCCCGTGCGCAACCTGGCCAACGCCTACTGCTCCTCCTGGGCTCGCCTTGGAGGCATTGTGGCGCCGCAAATTCTGGCCCTGGTTTCTCTGCCCCTTCTAGTGGTCCATTTGACCAAAGTCGCTCTTCCTCATCTGCTTGGCTGGACTTATTCTGCGAAGTCAATTGGACATCATGCTAAACCTCTAAAACTTCTGCCTCGCCTGAAAGTTGCTGGATGCCAGGCAACACATTGGCCACCGTGGACGTACACGCTGTACCTGTTCCTGGGCGGGGTGGATGGGCTGCTGATCGGCTGGCTGCTGCCGGAGACAAAAGGGCATCCGATGCCCGAGGCCATGCCGCCCGTGGATCAGGAGTTGGCCTGTCTGCGTCGACTTCGCCGATTCCGGCGCCCGCTCCTCCACAAAACTGCCTAACATCCCTCATTTGCCTACGTTTTGCTGCTGAGATGCATGGGTTTGGCGTAAAGTTGTGTGCAGTGCCTACTACGTTTGTCAGTAGCGTTTCTGCAACAGAGATGCTGGAAGAGGTTTGGTGCAGGGTTGCCGCGCTTGGCCTTTTTTTACAGAATAAAATCGGAATAAAATCTGGCCTACAAAATCTAGAGAATAAAATCAGAATAAAATCTGGCCTCCAAAATTTAGGGAATAAAATCGGAATAAAATATTCCATAGACAGAATATATTCTGTAGTGAGATTCCACATTCTGACAATGATTTTGAAAGGCCAGGTAACACCTGAGCCAGGTAGCACCTGAATCAGGTAACACCTGAGCCAGGTAGCACCTGAATCAGGTAACACCTGAGTCAGGTAACACCTGAATCAGGTAACACCTGGATCAGGCATTAAGAGACAGTTTGCGAGAGGATTGAGAGGCCTTGTAGGCAGTGTTGCCGTTTTTTTCAAAAATTATACATACATTCACATTACAATACAGGGGTCCCAAAAAATATACATACATTCACATTAGAATATGGTATAAGTCCCGTTATACATACAATATTATGGGTTATACAATATGGGATATTGTATTATTGTCTATTATACATTGAGAATAACCATTTTTTTACGCTAAACAGCGAACAGCACAGAGAAGCTGGAGCCTTTGCTGCATCTCTGCAATCTATGCATTGGTTGCATGGCGAACAGCACAGAGAAGCTGGAGCCTTTGCTGCACCTTTGCAATCTATGCATTGGTTGCATGGTGAACAGCACAGAGTAAGCTGGAGCCTTTGCTGCACCTCTGCAATCTATGCATTGGTTGCATGGCGAACAGCACAGAGAAGCTGGAGCCTTTGCTGCACCTTTGCAATCTATGCATTGGTTGCATGGCGAACAGCACAGAGAAGCTGAAGCCTTTGCTGCACCTCTACAATCTATGCGGCGTAACGCCGAAATGGCGTAACGCCTAAACGGCGTAACGCCGAAATGGCGTAACGCCGAATCGGCGTAACGCCAAATCGGCGTAACGCCAAATCGGCGTAACGCCGAATCGGCGTAACGCCATTTCGGCATAACGCCAACAGCACAGAGAAGCTGGAGCCTTTGCTGCACCTCTGCAATCTATGCATTGGTTGCATGGCGAACAGCACAGAGAAGCTGGAGCCTTTGCTGCACCTCTGCAATCTATGCATTGGTTGCATGGCGAACAGCACAGAGAAGCTGGAGCCTTTGCTGCACCTCTGCAATCTATGCATTGGTTGCATGGCGAACAGCACAGAGAAGCTGGAGCCTTTGCTGCACCTCTGTAATCTATGCATTGGTTGCATGGCGAACAGCACAGAGTAAGCTGGAGCCTTTGCTGCACCTCTGCATTCTATGCATTGGTTGCATGGCGAACAGCACAGAGAAGCTGGAGCCTTTGCTGCACCTTTGCAATCTATGCATTGGTTGCATGGCGAACAGCACAGAGAAGCTGAAGCCTTTGCTGCACCTCTACAATCTATGCGGCGTAACGCCGAAATGGCGTAACGCCTAAACGGCGTAACGCCGAAATGGCGTAACGCCGAATCGGCGTAACGCCAAATCGGCGTAACGCCAAATCGGCGTAACGCCGAATCGGCGTAATGCCATTTCGGCATAACGCCAACAGCACAGAGAAGCTGGAGCCTTTGCTGCACCTCTGCAATCTATGCATTGGTTGCATGGCGAACAGCACAGAGAAGCTGGAGCCTTTGCTGCACCTCTGTAATCTATGCATTGGTTGCATGGCGAACAGCACAGAGTAAGCTGGAGCCTTTGCTGCACCTCTGCAATCTATGCATTGGTTGCATGGCGAACAGCACAGAGAAGCTGGAGCCTTTGCTGCACCTTTGCAATCTATGCATTGGTTGCATGGCGAACAGCACAGAGAAGCTGAAGCCTTTGCTGCACCTCTACAATCTATGCGGCGTAACGCCGAAATGGCGTAACGCCTAAACGGCGTAACGCCGAAATGGCGTAACGCCGAATCGGCGTAACGCCAAATCGGCGTAACGCCAAATCGGCGTAACGCCGAATCGGCGTAACGCCATTTCGGCATAACGCCAACAGCACAGAGAAGCTGGAGCCTTTGCTGCACCTCTGCAATCTATGCATTGGTTGCATGGCGAACAGCACAGAGAAGCTGGAGCCTTTGCTGCACCTCTGCAATCTATGCATTGGTTGCATGGCGAACAGCACAGAGAAGCTGGAGCCTTTGCTGCACCTCTGCAATCTATGCATTGGTTGCATGGCGAACAGCACAGAGAAGCTGGAGCCTTTGCTGCACCTCTGTAATCTATGCATTGGTTGCATGGCGAACAGCACAGAGTAAGCTGGAGCCTTTGCTGCACCTCTGCATTCTATGCATTGGTTGCATGGCGAACAGCACAGAGAAGCTGGAGCCTTTGCTGCACCTTTGCAATCTATGCATTGGTTGCATGGCGAACAGCACAGAGAAGCTGGAGCCTTTGCTGCACCTCGGCAATCTATGCATTGGTTGCATGGCGAACAGCACAGAGAAGCTGGAGCCTTTGCTGCACCTCTGCAATCTATGCATTGGTTGCATGGCGAACAGCACAGAGTAAGCTGGAGCCTTTGCTGCACCTCTGCAATCTATGCATTGGTTGCATGGCGAACAGCACAGAGAAGCTGGAGCCTTTGCTGCACCTCTGCAATCTATGCATTGGTTGCATGGCGAACTGCACAGAGAAGCTGGAGCCTTTGCTGCACCTCTGCAATCTATGCATTGGTTGCATGGCGAACAGCACAGAGAAGCTGGAGCCTTTGCTGCACCTCTGTAATCTATGCATTGGTTGCATGGCGAACAGCACAGAGTAAGCTGGAGCCTTTGCTGCACCTCTGCAATCTATGCATTGGTTGCATGGCGAACAGCACAGAGAAGCTGGAGCCTTTGCTGCACCTCTGCAATCTATGCATTGGTTGCATGGCGAACAGCACAGAGTAAGCTGGAGCCTTTGCTGCACCTCTGCAATCTATGCATTGGTTGCATGGCGAACAGCACAGAGAAGCTGGAGCCTTTGCTGCACCTCTGTAATCTATGCATTGGTTGCATGGCGAACAGCACAGAGTAAGCTGGAGCCTTTGCTGCACCTCTGCAATCTATGCATTGGTTGCATGGCGAACAGCACAGAGAAGCTGGAGCCTTTGCTGCACCTTTGCAATCTATGCATTGGTTGCATGGCGAACAGCACAGAGAAGCTGAAGCCTTTGCTGCACCTCTACAATCTATGCGGCGTAACGCCGAAATGGCGTAACGCCTAAACGGCGTAACGCCGAAATGGCGTAACGCCGAATCGGCGTAACGCCAAATCGGCGTAACGCCAAATCGGCGTAACGCCAAATCGGCGTAACGCCGAATCGGCGTAACGCCATTTCGGCATAACGCCAACAGCACAGAGAAGCTGGAGCCTTTGCTGCACCTCTGCAATCTATGCATTGGTTGCATGGCGAACAGCACAGAGAAGCTGGAGCCTTTGCTGCACCTCTGCAATCTATGCATTGGTTGCATGGCGAACAGCACAGAGAAGCTGGAGCCTTTGCTGCACCTCTGCAATCTATGCATTGGTTGCATGGCGAACAGCACAGAGAAGCTGGAGCCTTTGCTGCACCTCTGCAATCTATGCATTGGTTGCATGGCGAACAGCACAGAGAAGCTGGAGCCTTTGCTGCACCTCTGTAATCTATGCATTGGTTGCATGGCGAACAGCACAGAGAAGCTGGAGCCTTTGCTGCACCTCTGCAATCTATGCATTGGTTGCATGGCGAACAGCACAGAGAAGCTGGAGCCTTTGCTGCACCTCTGCAATCTATGCATTGGTTGCATGGCGAACAGCACAGAGAAGCTGGAGCCTTTGCTGCACCTCTGCAATCTATGCATTGGTTGCATGGCGAACAGCACAGAGAAGCTGGAGCCTTTGCTGCACCTCTGCAATCTATGCATTGGTTGCATGGCGAACAGCACAGAGAAGCTGGAGCCTTTGCTGCACCTCTGCAATCTATGCATTGGTTGCATGGCGAACAGCACAGAGAAGCTGGAGCCTTTGCTGCACCTCTGCAATCTATGCATTGGTTGCATGGCGAACAGCACAGAGAAGCTGAAGCCTTTGCTGAACCTCTGCAATCTATGCATTGGTTGCATGGCAAAATCCCACAATGCAAACTGGAGCATAGACATCCCATAACTATCCCATATCAAGCCAAGTTATGCCATAACAGGCCCAGTTATGGCATAACTATGGCATATCTTGGCCCCTCAAAAATTATACATACATTCACATTAGAATCGGCCAATTATACAATACTATACATTATATGGATTCTATAAGATTCTGTAATGTACACATTATGGCATAAAAAAACGGCAACACTGCTTGTAGGAGGGGTATTCCACTTAGCAAAAATCGAAGGTTTGAGTTGGGAATCGTGATTAGTCCATGGTTTTGGTCAATTTAGTTGTGATCTCAGCCCAACAAACCCTGGCTCAAAATATTGCTTAATTGCTGCGAAATGACCATTTTTCTAACACCTACTTTTTTGACCTCTGGATGACCTAAAAATCAATTTTTGGCCAATTTCAACCAAGATTTTTTGACCAACCCCAAACTATTATATATCAATCGAACCGCAAAACTATAACAAATTTCATGGTGACAATGATTTGTTCCATGAGAAAAATTTGTTCAATTGATTTTTCAAAAAACCAATTTTCGCATTTTCCAATTTTCGGCACAAAAAAACTGATTACTAAAAATGCTCAAAAAATTCAAGGCTGAGACCTAGCCTATCTTTTTATTCACATTCTTGCCGTCATTTTGGTATATATAAAGTTGAAAATGGCGATGTTCAAGTCGGAAAATTTTTTGATTGAAAATTGCCAGTCCGATTTTTGCCCTATGTTATAACATAGGCAAAAATCGGCCAAAAAAAATTTGTTCTCAAAAATGATTTTTTTGGCATGAAATGTTCTGTTGGGACCCCCTGCAACTTGCTGCATCATTTGTTTCCCCACAATTAGTTTCAATCTTCTCAAACAGAAATGCCCATTTTCCTATGTTATAGCATAGGCAATGTTAAAGCATAGGAAAATGGGCATTTCTGTTTGAGAAGATTGAGACTAATTGTGGGGAAACAAATGATGCAGCAAGGTGCAGGGGGTCCCAACAGAACATTTCATGCCAAAAAAATCATTTTTTGAGAACAAATTTTTTTGGCCGATTTTTGCCTATGTTATAACATATCTGGTACCATCGGCAGGCCAAATGTGGTCTCTTTTCTCCAAAATTTTGAATTGCCTTGAGTAAAAAGTCAAGGAAATACAATTTCTACTAGTGGAATCTGCTGCTTGGACAGTTGCATTTTGTTTTTGGCGCGCAGTTCAGTGTCTCTTTCCATGCGCGCCCAAAACAAAATGCAGATGACGCAGCAGATTCCACTAGTAGAAATTGTATTTCCTTGACTTTTTACTCAAGGCAATTCAAAATTTTGGAGAAAAGAGACCACATTTGGCCTGCCGATGGTACCAGATATTTCTTCCACTTTTAACATATTATATAACGTATAAATACAAATTTTATATTTTTGGTTATTTTTTAGTAACGATTTTATTGATAAATGAATAAAAAATAAACAAAACTTATTTAAATAAACTTTTTTTAATAAAAATAACAACAAGGTATTCTCGGCTGTTGCCAAGATGCGCGGCCCCACCTCAAGACACCCCCTAGATGAAAATTTATGGCAAAATTCAACCGATCTCAATGAAAAACCATGAATAATACATGTTCAAATTTTTGAAACATCAAGATTTTTGGTTTTTGACCATAAATCGAGTAATACTAAAAATTTCAAATATTTCACTCACCAGCTTCAAGATATTACTATCCCGGACGTACATTCCAAAAATCAGCTAATTTCATTGAAAAACCATAGACTTATGCATGTTCAAATTTTCGAAACATCAAGATTTTGGGTTTTTGACAATAAATCGATAAATAACAAATATTTCAAAAATTCCTTTTGCCAGCTTCAAGATATTACTTTGCCGGACGTACCTGCAAAAATTCAGCAAATTTCATTGAAAAACCAGTGATTTATGATTTTTCGTATGTTGAAACATCAAAAATTTAGGTTTTGCGAGAAAAACGCAAAATTACGCCAAGCGCAAAAAATGGTCCCGAGCCACCACCTAGGTGGACCTTCATGCAAAAAATCAGCCAATTTCGTTGAAAAACCGCGGAGTACGAGCGCGACAGGGACACATATATATATATATATTGGGCTGGCGCGAGGGAGCATAGCGACCGTCAGCGCCCAGCCCCTCTTTTCGACCCAGGGGTATGTTTTGAGGGTTATTGCTAGATTTTAAATTTGATAAGGCTGCTGCTCATCACAGAAAGCTCCAATCGCTCTAATTTTTTCACCATTGGAAAGAGCAACATCAAATTGACTATAGTTTATCTTTTGAGTTTTGCACAAAACGTTTTATTTTAGGGTGAAAAAAACAAAAAACCATATGTCCGAACTCCTTCTTCTTCTTCTTCTCCTTCTCCTTCTCCGCATCTATTCAATGGACGATAGTAGGTATTCATTTCTTCCCCCACCACCCTTCCCCGGGTCCCTGGGCCTCATGTATTTAGCTCTTCAATTAATCTATGAAATCATGTGCACCAATGGTGTAGTGGTGTAAGCGATTCGACAGATGAGAGAAATTGGAAGGTTCGATTCCTTGTCAGGCATTTGTTTTTATTTTTGTGTATTAAAATTGGGAAAACAACTGGTACCATCGCCAGGCCAAAAATAAAACTATTTTTTTCCCAAAAATCGATTGGCCTAAGTATAAGTCAAGAATATTTCTCAAAAAATAAGCTCCCAATAAGATTGCAATTTATTTTTCAATTTTAAATTGTTTTTTTCGTATATTTTTTGAACAAGTTTTTTAATTTATTATTCTTTCTGTATCGAATAAAATATAAATTAAATATATAACTAACAATAAAAAATTAGTATTTATACATTTTATACTATATTAAAAGTGGAAGAAATATCTGGTACCATCGGCAGGCCAAATGTGGGACTCTTTTCTCCAAATTTTTTAATTGCCTCGAGCAAAAAGTCAAGGAAATACATCTACTACTAGTGGAATCTGCTGCGTCATCTGCATTTTGTTTTTGGGCGTGCATGGAAAGAGACACTGAACTGCGCGCCAAAAACAAAATGCAACTGTCCAAGCAGCAGATTCCACTAGTAGTAGATGTATTTCCTTGACTTTTTGCGCGGCCGAAGGCCGCCTGCCGCGGAGGGCAGGGCAGTCAGAGCTCCGGAGGCCGGAGGGCATGGGTGCGGAGGCCCCGCAGCGTAGCCTAGCATGCGAAGCATGCTAGGCGAAGCGTAGGGGCCGTAGCACCCGTGCCCGGAGGCCGGAGGAGCTCTGGCGCCCTGCCCGAAGCGGCGGGCGGCCAAGGCCAGCTTAACCAGTTACCCCATTTTTGCGTCCGTCTGTCCGCATATATATATATATATATATGTCTGTCCAGGGCCGGGCCTCCGCGGTTTTTCAACGAAATTGGCTGATTTTTTGCATGAAAGTCCGCCTAGGTGGTATCTCCAGGCCATTTTTTGGGCTTGGCGTAATTTTTCGATTTTCGTCCAAAACTCAAGTTTTTGATGTTTCAAACTACTAAAATTCATAAATCACTGGTTTTTCAACGAAATTGGCTGATTTTTTGCATGAAAGTCCGCCTGGGTGATATCTCCAGGCCATTTTTTGGGCTTGACGTAATTTTTCGATTTTTGCCCAAAACTCAATTTTTTGATGTTTCAAAGTACGAAAATTCATAAATCACTGGTTTTTCAACGAAATTGGCTGGTTTTTGGCAGGTACGTCCGTCGAAATGGTATCTTGAAGCTGGCAAAAGGAATTTCCGAAATATTTGTTATTTCTCAGTTTATGGCCAAAAACCTAAATTCTTGATGTTTCAAAAATTTGAACATCCATAAATTGATGGTTTTTCAATGAAATCAGTTGAATTTTGGCATGTACGTCTCTTATGGTGATATATTGAACATTTATTTCGACACATTTATTATTTCTTGATTTATAGTCAAGAACCTAAAATCTTGATGTTTCAAAATTTCAAACATCCGTAAATTACTGGTTTTTCAATAAACTCAGCTTAGATTTGGCAGATACATTTGCTGCGGCAGTATCTTAAAGCAGTTAAAAGGAATTGCTTAGCTTATTATCTGGAACAAAGGCCGCGCATCTTGGCAACAGCCGAGAATACCTTGTTGCTCGAGGCAATTAAAAAATTTGGAGAAAAGAGTCCCACATTTGGCCTGCCGATGGTACCAGATATATATATATATGCGGAAAGACGGACGCAAAAATGAGGTAACTGCTTAAGCTGGCCTTGGCCGCCCGCCGCTTCGGGCAGGGCGCCAGAGCTCCTCCGGCCTCCGGGCACGGGTGCTACGGCCCCTACGCTTCGCCTAGCATGCTTCGCATGCTAGGCTACGCTCCGGGACCTCCGCACCCATGCCCTCCGGCCTCCGGAGCTCTGACTGCCCTGCCCTCCGCGGCAGGCGGCCGTCGGCCGCGCAAAAAGAAAACATTTTTAAGAACAATGCAAATATATTGGCCAATTAAAATTTTTTGGGAATTTCTCTTGGGTTACAAAATTTTTGGCAATCGATATTTGGGAGAAAAGAGCTTTTATTTAGGCCTGCCGAGGGTACCAATAATTTTCTCAACTTGAAATACACAAAAATTAAAGTGAATCCATGAGAAGGATTCGAACCTCCAAGATTCATTCAGCAGTCCAATCGCTTGCACCACTACACCACTGGTGCATATGACTTCTTAACGTAACTGAAAAGCTAAATACATGAGGCCTAGGGACCCGGGGAAGAGGGTTGGGGGGGGGGGGGACTGAATACCTACTATCGTCCATTGAATAGATGCGGAGAAGAAGGAGAAGAAGGAGAAGGAGAAGGAGTTCGGACAAATAGTTTTGAGTGATTTTCTAATGATTGCTGCAAGTTTTGGGCGATTTTTCGCGAGTTTTGGACAATTTGATGATGCTCTTTCCAATGGCAAAAGAATCAGAACGATTGGATTCTTCTGAGAGGAGCAGGAGCCTTATCAATTTTAAGATCTAGCAATAACCCCGAAAACGTACACCTGTGTCGAAAAGAGGGGCTGGGCGCTGACACTTCGCTAACGCTCGCTCGCGCCAGCCCAATAGGGCAAAAATCGGACTGGCAATTTTCAATCAAAAAATTTTCCGACTTGAACATCGCCATTTTCAACTTTATATATACCAAAATGACGGCAAGAATGTGAATAAAAAGATAGGCTAGGTCTCAGCCTTGAATTTTTTGAGCATTTTTAGTAATCAGTTTTTTTGTGCCGAAAATTGGAAAATGCGAAAATTGGTTTTTTGAAAAATCAAATGAAAAAATTTTTCTCATGGAACAAATCATTGTCACCATGAAATTTGTTATAGTTTTGCGGTTCGATTGATATATAATAGTTTGGGGTTGGTCAAAAAATCTTGGTTGAAATTGGCCAAAAATCGATTTTTAGGTCATCCAGAGGTCAAAAAAGTAGGTGTTAGAAAAATGGTCATTTCGCAGCAATTAAGCAATATTTTGAGCCAGGGTTTGTTGGGCTGAGATCACAACTAAATTGACCAAAACCATGGACTAATCACGATTCCCAACTCGAACCTTTGATTTTTGCTAAGTGGAATACCCCCTCTGAGTCCTCTCGCAAACCGCCTCTTAAATGATTCAGGTGTTATCTGATTCAGGTTTTATCTGATTCAGGCATTACCTGATTTAGGTGTTACCTGATTCAGGCATTACCTGATTCAGTTGTTACCTGATTCAGGTGTTAGCTGATTCAGGCATTACCTGATTCAGGTGTTACCTGATTCAGGTGTTACCTGATTCAGGTGTTACCTGGTTCAGGTGTTACCTGGTTCTGGTGTTACCTGCCCCCTGCCGGGTTTATAGATTCTGTAAGGATTTTGGACAATATATTTTTAATATTCTATAATAAATTCTTATAGAATAAAATCAGAATAAAATCAAGCTTCCAAAATTTAGAGAATAAAATCGGAATAAAATCTGCCAATTTCCAATCTTACAGAGTACAGAATAAAATATTCTCTAAAGATTCCGGCAACCCTGGTTTGGTGGGGGACCCATTATTATTATTTTTATTATATATATTTTTATATTTATTATTTCGCGATTTATGACCAAAAACCTAAAATCTTGATGTTTCAAAAATTTGAACATCCATAAATCCATGGTTTTTCAATGAAATCAGTTGAACTTTGGCACGTGCGTCTGTGATGGTGATATCATGAAGTTGTGAAAAGGACTTTTTGAAAAATTTAGCAATTCTTTATTTATAGTCCAAAACCCAAAATCTTGATTTTTCAAAAATTCGAACATCCATAAATACCTGTTTTTTCAATAAATTCAGCTCAATTTTGGCAGGTACGTTTGTTGAAGCGGTATCTTGAAGCTGTTAAAAGGAGTTTACGAAGAATATTCATTATATTTCGATACATGGCCAAAATCCTTAAATATTGATGTTGCAAGAAATCGAACAAGCATAAATTCATGGTTTTTCAATAATAATTGCTGAAGTTCGGCATGAAGATGCATCTAGGTGGTATCTTGAAGCTGTAAAAAGGAACTTGCGAAATATTTGTCATTTATTGATTTATGTTCAATAAAAAAACCCAAAATCTTGATGTTTCAAAAATTTTAACAAGCATAAATTTAGAAACAAATAATTTAAACAATCATAAATTCACTGGTTTTCATGGTCAACCGTATTCTTGGATTCGTATTCCGCACTTGGAAAATTTAGCAATGTAGCTTGAGCTTATTACTTGGAAAAAGGCCGCGCATCTTGGCGACAGCCGAGAATACCTTGTTTATAAAATTAAAGGACAGATGAGCTATGAAATAAGAGCAGCCTAATAAAGCAGTTGGAGCAAAATGGATCTAAAAAGGATCAGCGAAGAAACATCTTGATCAAGGATGTTTTTTCGCTGATATTGGCTTTAATTTTGACTAGATAACAGCATCGAATATTGTAGACCACCTGCTAGTGAACCTCGGCGGCGAGGGAAGAGGTCCCTGCTTTAGTGCGCGATCGAACACGAGATCAGGGTGTTTGCAATATTTCCTGCCGAGATCTAGCCATTGCAATTAAAGCATAATTTTGAATTTTGGTGTCAACTGTTAGATCTGTGGTTGAAATATTGAATCTATGAAAATAGCTTTCATAGTTTCAATGTTGAAGTATACTCAGCGCGCAGTTAGAGTTTGAGTCAAGTTAGCGCCATAGTTTGAGTCAATTTAGCGCCAGAGTTTGAATCACTTCAGCGCCAGAGTTTGCGCCAGAGTTTTAGTCAAGGTATGCACCAGAGTGAGCGCCATTCACAGCGCCAATGTCCAGTACAACTCCACTCCAACCCTTGACAAGGGCGAGCCTGATTCAAATCCTGATGGGTCCGCCGACCCGACAGCACACCGCTTTTCACTTGCATATATACATGGATACTTGTGAGAAACACAAGATTCCCGAGTAGAAGCCTCACTATGGTCGCCTTTATCGATTTCGTAATGTCAACTTTAAATACATACACAAACAGCATTCACACTTTAGTATGGTTCCACTTCCAAGGAAGCTGTCACTGCGGAACTGCGCAATTCCAGTCCCCCGTCCAGTGACGGGGAAGATAAACCACTCGCAACGATAGAATGGAGCCATGTGCCTAAGCTGATGAAACATTTCCTAAGTGGCTGATGAACTTCTTGGGGCTTCTCCGCTCTCTTCCAGACTGGAAGCTTCACCCTTCAAGCGCTCTAGGGCTGAAGTTTGAGTAAGCCCCGCCTGTCCGGTTGCATCATCCTCAGTTGCACCCTTCGCTGTGCGGCTGTTTGGCCTCTGCAGGGAGCCGAGCCGATGGAGCCCACCTTCGGCTGAGCAGGCCACAGCGGAGCCTGATCAGCTCCGCCCCACCTGCTCCTCCCTGCCCCTCCCCCCCCCCCCCCCAGACACTTCGTCAAAACATCTTCACGTGCTGCCCATGTGCCGCCTAAACCATCCGCCGCCCCTCCTTCCATCCGCCAGAACTGTCCTGACTTGCCCGTAGCCACCGAGCGCTGGGACTGGGCTAAGCTCCATGCCTACGCCGCCCCAGCCGGCCTGTCCTCCGTCTGCCATCTCTGCAGAACTGGGCTGCGTGTCTGCCGGAACGCAGCCTGCGGGCCCTCTCCTTCTCTCTCCCCCCCCCCCCCCCAGTTAGAGCCCTGCCCTTCCCTGTGCATAGCCTCTAGCACCCATTTGCTCCTCTGTACATTATTGGTTGAATGAATCAGTTGCTTACTTTCGCCTGGCTCTAGGGGTCCCCACAGCAGACAGTGGTGCATATATCTATGAGTAGGTATCATGAACAGTACGTTGGGCCAGGATACAATGCAGTGCGGTACAGGCCCCTGCAAGGAAAATGAGTGCCCAGCCACACCCTAGCCTTGCCCACCCCAGCTTCTGTTTTCATTAGCCCCTCCTCCACTTTATTTTCGCATGGGCCTTTCCGGCTACTCTGCTCCCTGGTGCATCGAGACAGAGCATCTTTCAGCAGGGTTGTTTGCCATCCTCCCAGGGAGGAACACTCAAATGGGGAAGCGAATCCCCCCACTCGAGGGGGGCACCCCAAGAGGACACAGGAATGTTATCCAGTGGGATCGTCGAACAGTCGCCTGTGGCCTGTGTGAGCCTCCCTCCAGCCCTCCCGAGCCATTTCGCCCATTGATCTCATTCCCTCATCTCCCTTCCCCCCCCCCCCTATTTCACCCCTTCTTTCCTGGCCCCGGAGGGCAAGCCCCTAGCACTTATCCGCTTGAGGAACTAAGTTGCTATTTTATATGCTCTATCATTCTGAGTCTGAATCTCCTGCCATACTTACAGGCCTCATTTTCCTGCAGTTCCTTCGCTGTAACTTCACTTACATCAGTCAGCCTCCAGTGATTGCTAGCCTGAGTGCATTCCTCTTCTTCTTGCCCGGGGAATGCTGTCACTGCGGAACTGCGCAATTCCAGTCCCCCGTCCAGTGACGGGGAAGATAAACCACTCGCAACGATACCTCCACTTGTACCGGATGAGGAGCTGGAGGAGCAGCTGGGAACGGGCATTGACGACGCCTGCATCTTCACCGCTGCCAACGATCGCCACTCTCGCATCTCTGTCTACATCCATCCCAAGCTTCAGGCTAGTCTCCGTCCCTCTGCTAGTGGAGAGGAAAGCAAAAGTTTGAGAGGGAGGAAAGTGTCCTGCTCTGGTTCAAAGGGCTGAAGAAAGGGCGGGAAAATGGGGAGGGGGAAGCTTGGATTGGGCTGAACCTGGGGGAGCTGGACTGCTTCTTCACGGCCGCCCACCACCCTCTAAACGGCCTCCCGCTGACCAAACAGACCAAGCTTGGCCTCAGCCTCCCTCGCATCATCACCCGCTCCTCTTCCGCTCCTCCTAAACCCATCACCCCCATTCGCAACAACCTCTTCAAGTGAAGCCCATCTCTCTTTGCCATGAATATATTTCGAAATGATAACTTTGCAATGCTTGTCGTCATTAGTCGCTGCTTGGTTTTGATGCTTTTTAATGCTGCACTCTCACAATGATCACTACTAGGAAGTCTTTTACCGCAATCCCTGGCAAACAAATACAACTAAAATATCTGGTGAAATCCTTTGTCAGTCACATTGAAAGCATTAAAATAAAGCTTTAAATTAAGAAGCGGGGGTAATTGCCTTGGGGGGAGGAAACCAGGAAACTCGACGCCTGCCAAGGATGACATCCATTTTCAATTTCTCTATTTCGACAGGTGATGTGAGGCTAGCTTGTGGCAGGTTATCTATTGGGATGAGTGGGGATCCGAGGTAGAAGCAGGTAAAGGGGGTGGTGCGACTGTTGGCTCAGGCAGAGCAGGTGAGGGGACTCAGCTTAGCGGCGTTCCTCTGCTGAAGCAGAGCGCAGTGGGTGACAGAGGAGAGCCTTCATTCCTTCCGTCCAGGGGCAGGCGTGATGCGTGCACTGCTGCTGCTGGCCTTCCTCTGTGTCCCTCTTATGGCTTCGCCCTCTGAAGACAAGGGCCCGGAGGTCCTACCGCACACGCTGGAGGAGAGCATGACGGAGGCCAGGGAGCGCGTGCGCCGCATGTCCAACGGCGTCGTTGAAGTGAGCGGCGTCCCGCCCTCCAGGAGCAAGGGTCTGTTCTTTCTGGTAGTGAGAGGGAGGGAGAGAGGGAAAGCAGGGGTGCAGGGAAGCATCGTCGAGAGAAGCGGGAGGAGACGCTGGAGGCCCAGGCCCCGCTCATGTTCGACGAGGACGGGAACGTGGCCACGCCCAGCGCCAACCCTGCGGCTGAGGAGGCGGCGGTGAAGGTGGAGCAGCTCATCGAGGAGCAGACGCAGAAGCTGGAGGAGCTCATCGAACAAGGCCAGGCGGACCTCGCACAGTTCCCCAACGCCGTCCATGATGAGCTTATCCCGGTTTGCTTACCGACCCACCCCATTCCTCTGGAGGGCATCTATTACCTTTCAGCTTTTCCTCTTGCCGATTCTTACAGTTGCGTTGTTGGCTGGAAAAGAGGTCGTTTGAAGGACGAGGTAGCGGTGGAGCTGGCGGACAAGAAGAAGATTGTGCAGAGCGGCAAGCCCCACATGGGTCATCCAATCGTTCCTCAATAGTCATTGCGCCCCTGCATTTTATTTTTTGCAATTTACTTCCACAAAAATCATTTCAGCATAGCACATCTCAAACGTAGACCAAACAAACGGCAAGCCTGTGCGACAACAACTTTCAGGCCCCCCAGGGAATGCTGCGGAAAATGTTCTAAAAAAAGCGCAATACTGATAATCGGCGTCAAATGAAGAATGAATAGTGAAGGAATGAGAGAGGAAGTGGAAGGCTAGGTGCGGTAGAGGAACTGGTGGAGGGCGGCTGGCTGGCTGGTGGCCATCTTGACGAAAGCTGTTTCCGGGTGCATCATCTCCTCCGTTGCCATCTGCCAACCCACGCTCCCTTCATGGACAAGCACCCCCTTCGCTTGCACTTGGTAGCAAACCCGCTTTCCAAACTGGGCATAGAGCTGGTAGAGCTGGGGAGCGAAGCGAGGGGCCGCCGTCTCAAAGACCGCCGCATCTTTCAGCATCTGTGCCAATGGGGTGGAGGTGATTGGGGGAGGGGGATAAGGGGTTAGAAGGAGCGAACGGAGACGAGGAGCTCCAGGGCGTCGTTGTGAAGGTTGTCGGAGAGGCTGCTGTCCATGCTGACATCGGCGGGCCGGGCGACAGCAGCCTCCGAGTCCTGGACGGAGGGATCGGAGGGGGATGGAGAGGGGCCGGAGTCCAGTGAGCAGTTCAACTCCCCAACCCCAACTTCCACCTCAACCAGGCCTCAGTCTATCTCGGAGGTTACCAGGGAAAGAGGAGGAGGATGACGGGTGGAGTATGGCCTGTGCTGTGGGTGGAGGCGGTGGGTGAGTTGTGGCCGGTGAAGATGTCCAGGGCCCCGGCCTCCCGCTCCATCAGGCCCTCCAGCATCTCAAAAGGCCTCCAACATCAGCTTCAGGCCTCCTTGAGGGAGAGAATGAGTGAGACTCGGCTGAGGCCAGTGGTGCTCTGACTGTGGCCCAGCAGTGTGGGCGCTCCGAAGCCGCGGTCTGGAAGTGAAAGGGAGAGTTGGAGGGGGGAGGTGGCTGGAGAGAGGCAACTGGCAAAGTTGGATGGCAGGCCACGTCCCAGCCCGCTCACGCCTCGTCCCAGGCCCAGTGCCCAGAAAGACTCCCTGGAGGCCGAGAAAGCCCCCAGGCCACCAGCCTCCCAGCCACCCACTGAGTCTTCCACCCCCTCCGCAGCCTGGCCAAGAGCATCGCTTGCCTCACTCAATAAGGGCTGTGTAAAGGAACCTGCGTAGGGGAGTGTGAGGGGAAGCGTGGGCTGGGAGGAGCGGGAGGGGATCGGCGGCGGGTGGGTGGCGGATGAATGGGGTGGGCGGCTTTGGCGTAGGGCATGGGGAGGGAGGCGTCGGGGGATGGCTCGGCGGCGCTGTCGGAGGAGAGGTCGTGGAGGCCGGGCTCCAGAGCTCGCAGGGCCGCCAAGCGCTTCTTGGCCGCCGCACGCAGCTCCGTTTCCAGGGAGGGGACCACCCGGTAGCCGCTGTCCCATACCTGAGGGCAGTTCTAATATCAATAATCCCATGGGACAGGACAGGGGATTGCTATCACATAACATTGCTGTCCCCTGTCCTGTCCCATGGGATTGTTAATATTAGAACTGCCCTCTGCACAGCCTCTCATCAGCTGCAGTGATTGGGAGAGGAAGAGGAGGAACCTTAGGGGGCTGTGTAGGCAGGCTGTGTAGGTGGATGAGCTCGTTCCAGAGGTCCGCGCTGCCGCCGAGCTGGTGCAGGGGATTCTTGACGGGGTGTGACTTGGAGGCTGTAATAGAGAGGTGTTGGAGGGGTGCTGGGGGGTTGTGAAGGAGGCCTCCCAACTGTCCGCCAGACGAGCGAGGTTGCCGGGCTCCAGTTTGCTGACCAGCAGGGCCCGCCAGCGACACCGCTCGTGGTAGGCCTAGAAAGAATAAGTATTGAGTAGGCTAGGGAGGGATGGGAGGAGGCAGTAGAAGTACGGCGGGCATGAAGGTGAGCCGGACGAGACTGCCCTCGTGCAGCGATCGCTTGAGGTCGTCGTAGGGCCAGTAGTAGTCCTGTGGTCAAGAGAAGAGGTTGCAGAGAGGAGGAGGAGAAGGAGGAGGGAGGAAACAAAGTTGGCCATGTAGGCCTGGGCGGAGTGTGGGAGGCCGGGTATGGAGAGGAAGGCAAAGCCGGAGAACAGGCTCTCCACACGGGCCCCGTCCACACTGAGCAGACTGCTTCGTTCCTCCCCTCCGCTCCCGGCCAGACTCAGCTCACCGCAGTTCCAGCACAGGTCCGCCTGCCGCCCCTCATTTGGCTGCAAGGCCATGAGTTGTGCTTGGGGGTAGGAGAGGGGGTGAGGGGGAGAAAATGAGGGGAGGAGACCTCCATCCAGTAGCACTCCATCTCCAGTGGGAGGAAGGCGGAGACAGAGCGTCCGGAGTCCAGGATGGGGCGCAGGCTTTTGATGGGCAGCTTGACACGGCCCAAAGCCTCCGTGTAGGCCAGCCCTTGCGTCACCTTCTGCCCGGGATTGAAGTCACTTTCAAGGTTCCCAGTGCTTTCGGCAAGGGAGTGGAGAGGCAGGGGGGAACTCGTTGATGCTCTGAGTGCTGAGGATGAAGCCGCGAGTACGGACCATCACCAGCTGCTCCTCCTTCTTCACGCGCTGCACTACGTACTGCAACAGAGAAGGCTGCTTCAGTCACCCAATGGCTGCATGGACTGGGCGATGCAACCTTGGGCTTCCTTTCCTCTGGCACCAGCTTTACATTCTCAGCTAGAAACTCGCACTTCTCCGTCTGAAACTCATTCCCCATCTCCTCCTCTCGGCTCAGCCTCTCTTGCTGGCAACCTCACGGTGACTCAGATTGTTGGGGCTCGCGTCGAATGCCAGCCAATCGCCAGGAAAGAACTCTCAAATAGGAATCTCCTTCAGGGGCGAGCAGAAAAAGGAGTGAGCTTAGAAGAGGAACTGGGCAGATTGGCGCGAGCGGCGTAGGCAAGACCAGCGATGGCTTTACTGTAGATCACGTAGCGTTCCGAGTTCACCTTCAACCTTTACTCTGTCAGGAGCGCTAGGAGGGTAGGAAAAAGAAGGACCTTGAGGAGGATTCCAGATAGATTCGGCGTCAATTCGGGGCGGTGGTCAGCGGCGGAACGGCTACTCTGACTGTGCGTGGATGCAGTGTCCCTGTCAAAAGTTGGGGGAGTGAGTGAGTGAGTAGTAGGGCAGAGATTATGAGTTTAGGGTAACAAAGAAGGGTTGCTGGGTGGAGGGGGCTGGACTAGGTGAAGCTTCTGGAGCGGCTCCAAACTGGCCCTGATAGTGGTCCAGCGAATGTTGGTCTTCGCGGCATCCGCAAGATGCGGAATGATTTGCAACTGCAACTACCAAGCCCCTGTCGACCAGCCTTAGCCTCGGTATCGAAAGAAAACGTTAATTTTCATGCCAGGGTCCAGGATGCGCTGCAGGTTGCACTCGGACTTCTCGTACCAGGTCTGCTGGACATCCTCTGTGAAGGCGCTCACGGAGAAGAAGATGCTGGAAGGATTGAGAAGAGGATGAGGGGGTTGGCCATAGGGGATTGACAAAGAGGAGGAGGCAACTCTCCGGAGGCAGGGTCCGGGTGTCTGAAGAAGGCGTTGAGGGCGTTCACTTTGCTCGGCGCCGCTTTCACCGTCACCACATCACTGTCAAGGCCAGGCTGAACTGAATAGAGAATGTTGGAAGAGGGATTGAGGCTACCGAAGCTTGGCTATGCTGCGGGCCTTGTAGCCGCATTTCTGACTCAGTGGCTGGCCGTCCGCCACGAACGCCACTCTATCGCCCACTGCGTACCTGGCAAAGCCCATCAGCGCTTTCAGAAAGGCCTGCTTCAGAGGAGGAAGATCACTTCTTCAGGAAATTGCTGCACGTCCCGTCCGCTGCTCCATTGAAGTACAGGTATACCGCCAAATTCATCTGAAATGTACACGAGTTTTCAGGTTTAGAGGCGGTTTCCGGGGTCCTAGTTTCTAGATAGCCCAAGCTTGTTGGCGTGCTTACCTTCTCCGTTAGAAAGAAATAGAAGAATCAGAAGGAGCAATTAGGCTAATTAACAAATTTCCTTGTAATAAGTTTTAAAATCCCTGAAAGCGGTCCGATTTGACAGTAGAGTTGGCACAGATCGGGCATACGAGGGTGGCTAACGTTCTTGCAAAAGTTAGGGTGGAGACGAACGATGCCAAAGGACTTCTT
Source organism: Ptycholaimellus sp. GST1_10 (assembly GCA_030248095.1). Taxonomy (NCBI): domain Eukaryota; kingdom Metazoa; phylum Nematoda; class Chromadorea; order Chromadorida; family Chromadoridae; genus Ptycholaimellus; species Ptycholaimellus sp. GST1_10. The sequence continues at coordinate 26,655 of JASANA010002263.1, forward strand.
CACATCCACTACCTCTCCGACTCCGACTTTGTTCTGCAAAAGGCAGAAGACTTTCCCCTGAGGCCAGGCGGAGATGGGAAAGGGAGACCTTCTGCTTCTCCCTCGGATGACTCAGACTGGAGGCCATGGCTGGAGGCAGGAGGAGTGTACTGGGAGTGGAGGAGGTGATGGTGGGAGTATGCTGGGAGTGTTGGTGGGAGTGATGGAGAGGTGCGTAGAGTGAGGCAGTCAAAGCAGGACTGGAGCGGGAGAGGGCAAGCGCGGGAATAGCCTGGAGACCCCCCGTTGTGCGGAGCTGTGACTGCGCAGTTCTATTCCCACCCACTTTAGTCTAATTAAGTGGATACATCTCCGGGGGGTACGTTGACGGCACCACTTTAAACCTTCAGCACAGTATTGTTGTAAACCAACCGCGTTCAGCATATCTTTGACAGATGTTAAAGGCGGTAAATAATCGACTCTTTTTGAACATTCTGCGTTTTTTTGGAAAGTAATGTTCTGGAAATGAACGGCTATGAGATAAACACATGGTATTGTGGCAATATATGAAAAGTTTATCTACGAAAACTAAAAAAGCGCCTGGGCTCTATAGACTCGATTGACTTTATAATCTATTCATGACGTTGTTCCCTCAGCCCAGAGAGAACCCCAAAATATAAATGGTCTACTTCATAGAAATGTTTTTATTTTACTCTCGTAGCTTGCAAACTTTTGCGTTAAAATTTAATAAGTTGATTTGGGCTGACTCCTAGAACCCCCCCCCAAGACTTACACACCCCCCCCAAGATATGCACCCCCCCAAGATATACACCCCCCCAAGATATACACCCCCCCAAGGCATATATATTGAAAATTTTTTTATTGCCTTAACATACTTCTCTTTACATATCTCGAAATTTAAACTCACGGAATTTTCATGTAGATGATTAAATACCTACTTTTTACTGTAGTTACTAGTAGGTAGGTACTGCCACAGTATGGACCATGGCTCCTAAGCAACTAGTAGGTACTGCCACAGTATGGACCATGGCTCCTAAGCAACTATGGGTGGTACTGCCACAGTATACGCGCATTTTGACTAAGCCTAAGGGGTTGCCGTAAACAGTATCCTAGTACTACTCCTGGTAGTAGGCAGACTAACTAGTAGCAGTAAAAAGTAGGTATTTAATCATCTACATGAAAATTCCGTGAGTTTAAATTTCAAGATATGTAAAGAGAAGTATGTTAAGGAATTTTCAATATATATGCCTTGGGGGGGGGGGTGTAATTCTTGGGGGGGTGTATATCTTGGGGGGGGGGGGGGGGTGTATATCTTGGGGGGGGGGGGTTATAGGAGCCAGCCTTGATTTGTTTATTCTAATAAAGGACAGTAAGGAAAATAAGAGGCATAAAGATGGTGTGGGCATGTTTTTCAAAGCGGCTCAGATTACGTCTTGGAGGAAAAGCTAGCTCTTTTTGCTACTGCCTAATCCAAGCCCAGCCTACTGCTGTTTGGCTGCAGGACTTTAAATGGCAGCAGACCTATGAATCGCTTCGCTCTAGCTCTTTGAAATAGCCGGTTCGTTTGTGAGACTCCGTTTTTAGCTTGTAAAGCCCTCGTGAAACTAATGCCGGAAAGACCCTAGCAACTACATCAATTTAAGCAAAGCAAAAAAGTTGTTGAAGCAAGCGAATGGGTTGACAACTAAAGCTTGATTAGAGAGGAAAGTAAAAACGAACAGTGGCTAAGCAAGCAGAAAGCGAAGTGAAAAATAATAAATCTTAGTACCTGGGATGTGGAGAAGAGGGCTGCATTTGATTTGCCTGGGAGATAAAAGAGGGAGGTCAAGCAGTGACTCCCACCCAGGCTGCGGTTTAGAAGAAAGGACCGCGAGTATTTGCCGAGTGTGATTGAGATTGATAGCGCTCTCTTAGAAGGCTACAGATGTCACCATAAAAGACTGAATGATAAAGTGCTACAGATGTACCGCTTTAATTTGTGGATCTAGGAGACTTTTGTCAATGCCACCTTGCATTAATTGTACGCTGATAAGCACTATATGATAATCAACTCTAAAAATGTGCATTCGTAACACCAAAATACCAATGAATAACAGCCTAGGACACAAATCTGCGCAAAATAAATCTAAAGAAAAAAGAATCTATGCACCACGGCAATTTGTACGTATCGGATGTACGTATCGGATGATCTCTCCATAATATCGCAAACGTTCAAAAAACCTAACAAATTGTTGACAGCGTCAGAATTCTTCAGAATTATCTTCGTCTTCGTCAGAATTATCGAAGAGTGCAATGGAGCTGAAAGGACGTGTCCTGATCTACTCCATAACCGGCTGTCCGCACTGTCTTCGAGCCAAGCATCGCCTAGGCCAGCTTCAAATCCCCTTCACCGATGTGGATCTCGACCTTTTTCCCCAGGTTTCCTAACATCATTCCTTCCCTCCTCTTGTCTCCCCTCAATGCTCCAAATGCCATTAAAATTGGATTGATAGTGTCGCGAGGAGGCGCGCCGTCGGTCGGGCGGGCAGAGCAGCGTCCCGCAGATCTTCTTCAACGACCAGCACATCGGCGGCAACGACGAGCTGCAGGCCGCCATTGCTGACAAAGATCGCTGGCAGGCACTCATCCACCTACTCCACCTCCCTCCACCGCCCTCTGCGCCGCAGCCGCCCGACCCTGCCACCGCCTTGGCTGAGCCCGGTCACTATATTGGGGTCTGGTCAGCAGAGCAGAGACACTAGGGCAGCAGCTTTGCAGAGCCTGTGCGAGAGGTGGACGAATACCTGGTCTTGGCCCGAGAGTTTAGCCAAGCTGGCATGGTGAAGGAGCACAGGCATGGCCTCTTCTGCAAGGCCTACCCGAGGAGCTTTGAGGGACAGCAGATGGAGGCCTGGCTAGCTTCCCAGAAGGCCATGGGTCTCGCTTTTTCTTGCTCCTCTTGGACGAGCCAATGAGCCGCAGCAAGAAATGCACAGACGCGGCCAAATGCCAGGAGACCCTGCTGGAGCTTCAGCGACGCAAGATCATCGGACTCAAAACCGGCACTGAGCCTCTATTCCAGCCCTCTGGCCTCTACCGGTTCAAGCCTAGCTCTCCTTCTGGAAAGCTTTGTCTATTTGAAAGGCCGCTTGAAACTGGTCAGCCAAAGAGAGTGCAGACTGGTGGAGGATGAGGAAGGGGTGCTGAACGGGGGCGCTGGTGAAGAATGGCAACCGCTGCCGGTGGCGCTGTTGGGCGAGCGTCTGCGTCGCCTCATTCTCCAGGCCTACTCCTCTGGGCTCTCCTTGGATGGCCGCTCTGTGGATGCCAAGGTTGGTGGAGAGAGGGCTGGAAGTGGAAGTGAGGGCCATTCTGGCCTTGCAATTGAGGCCATCAAATCAGCGCCTGCCTGGTCTGAGTATGTGGCGCTGACGAAAGAGCTGCAGCGGACTCAGTTGGAAAGTTATGCCAGGCTTAGGCTTCTCCTCTAAAGCTGGCCTATCTGTGGCCTTGCAGATGCGAGCAGGGAAGAAAGGTTGGCCTTCTTCGTCAACCTCTACAACGCCCTCGTCATCCACGCCCGTCTCGAGCTCGGTCAGCCCCGCAACGCCTGGCAGCGATACAAGGCTCCTCCCCCTCACATCAATCAATCCCCCATCCACTCCCCAGTCTGGCAGTTCTTCAACTCCGCCCGCTACCTCATCGGCGGCCTGGCCTACAGCCTGCAGGACATGGAGAACGGGGTCCTCAGGGCCAACCGCAGGGGCGTCGCCATGCTCAGGCCACCATTCCCTACTCACGATCCTCGTCTAACGGTGCCACACCTCTACCTTCAATCCCAGCTCAAACTCCAGGCTTTTCAAAGGTGGCGCTGAAGGAGCCGGAGCCTCTCATCCATTTCGCACTCAACTGCGGAGCCAAGAGCTGTCCGCCCATCAAGACCTTCAGCGCCAAGGATGTGGACACTGAGCTTAAAGTGGCGGCCGAAGCCTTCCTCGGCTCTGATGACGCAGTGCAGGTTTTTATGCTTCTCTTTCTGCCTTGCTTGTATTCATGCCTCCTTTGGGTAGAATGGATTGAAGAACTTTGCTAATTTACAACGAATTGAGGTGAAATCAGAACTTCTGGCGGTGTCCAAAATTTTTAAATGGTATGCAGAAGACTTCGGCAGTTCCAAAGAAAAGGTGTCCGTTCATTCTGCCATGGATGGAAGTGATTGGAATTTTGAAGATTGCCCAATTCATCCTAGACCATATGGGCAAAGGATCCAAGAAGACTGCTCTGGAAAAACTTGCAGAAAACCGAAACTTTAAACTGTCTTTTTTACCATACGACTGGGGCGACAACTCGCATTGACAATTGTCATAAGCCCAATTTGTGACCTAATTGGTGGACTTTTACTAATATTGCTATGCTTTCTGTCCCGTTGGTTCTGCTTTATAAAACCTAATGGCTCAAAATGGAGAAGGGATGAAGGGAAGGGAGAAAAACATGACGTTGAAGTCTATCTGGTAGGGCGAACTTTGAATTGCGCTTCGTGCCGACAAAGACTAATGAAGAAGAAAGAGGCGGAAATGACAAATCCGACAAAGAGGAAAAACTAATGAAAAGTTGAGCTGAAATGAAATGGCAAGCAAGAGGGCGGGGCTGGCTATAAGCACAAAGAATAGGGAACAAAGAAAGTGGCCGAGGAAAAGAATATATAAGGCAAGGGTGAAAAAGGACTGGCCCATAGGGAGTCTTGTGAAGATGAGCAGAGGAGTGCTGGCTGTGCTGCTGCTGCTGGTGGTGGTGCTGAGCTGTGAGGGCCGCCTGGCTGAGGGGGCGAAGGGAGCGTCGGTGGAGCAGGTGAAGGTGAGATCGGTGGAGCATCTGGTGGAGCTGGCGCGCAGGGACGCGGAGCTGGCCAAGCGTCTGCCGCACATGGAGGGCACCCTCTTCGGCCTCCTCTTCCCCGGATGATTTGCCCTCTCGCCTACCAACCCACCTTATTCCCCCATGATCTTAGCCGCTCCCTATCCTCTAGTTGTACCCATCATCCACCGCAAATCTTCTCCTTCTTCTTCTAGTTTACAAGGAAAACAAATATCGCTGACACCTAATCGTTACACAATTTGAAAATACAAGAGAATATGGAATTTCCCATTGCAACCGAAGCATTACTGAAATTGTGAATCTCCGCTTCAGTGTTTTTTCTCTCTTAGCTGGTTTCTTTATAATGCTTGTAATAAAGTTAGCTTGGGCATCAAGGTAATGAAATTTATTTTATTCATCTTATCATGAAACTAGCTTGGGCTCTAAGGCGATGAAATTAATTTTTAGACTCTTATCATGAAATTATACTTACAAAATTGTGAATGTCTAAAGAGCTAAGAGAGCCCAGAAAATGTTCACCATTGTTATGTTGCAGTTTTATGGCAGGTTAGAATAAAGCATGAAAAAGTTTAATTGATTAGCAGAAATATTCTGAGTCAAAATTTCCATCATGCAAAAGTAATGTTGGTAGCAAAAACAAAAAACTAGCAAAATATAAAAAAATAATATTTTAAATAATATTTTTCGCTATAATGCATATTTCTTATCAATATTAATAAATGTTTAGTTTTTTAGCTCTATCTGAACAATCGTTCCAATGTAGGTTAAATTTTCTGGGCTCTCTTAGCTCTTTAGACATTCACAATTTTGTAAGTATAATTTCATGATAAGAGTCTAAAAATTAATTTCATCGCCTTAGAGCCCAAGCTAGTTTCATGATAAGATGAATAAAATAAATTTCATTACCTTGATGCCCAAGCTAACTTTATTACAAGCATTATAAAGAAACCAGCTAAGAGAGAAAAAACACTGAAGCGGAGATTCACAATTTCAGTAATTTCATCCAATTTGAACAGCCAAAGGCCAATAAAGAGCCTAATGCCCAATAACATGCATTGATGATGAGCGGCTTGTACACCACAGCCTGGCAGAAGCCCATGAAGACAATGTGTAAGCAAATGGACAACAGATTCGTAATCTACGCCCCCAATTTACCTATATGGTGCTGTTATTGAGGCCAAAAACCATTTAAAATGTCCCAAGACGAAGTTGATGATGAGCTGCTTGTACACCACAGCCTGGCAGAAGCCCATGAAGACAATGTGTAAGCAAATGGACAAAAGATTCGTAATTTATGCCCCAATTTACCTATATGGTGATGTTATTCAGGCCAAAAACCCCTTAAAATGCCCCAAGACGAAGAAGATGATGAGCTGCTTGTACACCATGGCCTGGTAGAAGCCCATGAAGACAATGTGTAAGCAAATGGACAAAAGATTCGTAATCTATGCCCCAATTTACCTATATGGTGTGGTTATTGAGGCCAAAAACCCCCTTAAAATGCCCCAAGACGAAGTTGATGATGAGCTGCTTGTACACCACGGCCTGGTAGAAGCCCATGAAGACAATGTGTAAGCAAATGGACAAAAGATTCGTAATCTACGCCCCAATTTACCTATATGGTGCTGTTATTGAGGCCAAAAACCCTTTAAAATGCCCCAAGACGAAGTTGATGATGAGCTGCTTGTACACCATGGCCTGGTAGAAGCCCATGAAGACCAGATTTGCACCTATGGTTGTTTACTATCAAATCGTATCTATTTTTCGAGCCGGTTTCATATCTAGACTCAAAATTAACTTAAACCATCGCCACTGGGCAGCATATCATTTTTAGGATCATTACAGTGCACCCTATAAGTCAAAAATGGTCAAAATTTTTTTTTCAAAAATTCAATGTTTTATATACAGGTTTTGTGTAGTTTTTTGCCAGAATACCGAATCTATCCTTGTTTTTTCCCTCCGAGCATCCTAAAAAAAATTATTCAAGATTTTCGATTTTTTTTGTAAGGGTCCCCCCTTACGTTCAATCGATTTTCCAACCTCAATTTCAGCATAAAGGAGGCCGAAAATCAAAATTCTGGAGGCACCATGCCACCCTCCAGGGTCGATATACTATAGTGACGTTGAGACTGGAGCCCCAGATATTGCCAATCCCCATGCCGAGCAGAACGTACGGCGCACGGCGCACGGCGGACGGCGGACGGATAACGGACGGACACTTTTTAAAAAGTTTTTTGGCCATAACTTGCCCAATTCTCAACCAAATTTGGCAAATTTTTTTTTAAATTAATGCTCTGTGTCTGCTGCGTCCATTGAGCCTACTCACAGCTCTTTAACATGCCCAAGGAATTAATGGCATTGATTCATATTTTCAAAAGCCGTAATAGGGTTGGTCCTTGGCTAAGAGGGGACTGTGCTTACGCTCCGCTCGCACAGCCCCAATACAGAGACCCTGTTTTCCTTACGGTCACGTCTGTGTCTAAAAATTAATATGGTCTTCTGGAATCTGGATACACATAATCTTGGTGGGCTAAAGCCTTCAAAAAACTTCCTTGCAGGACTCATTTAAACTCATTAAAAACTGAATATTTTAGCTCTCTATCATAGCAGTGGCACAAATTCTAACCTTTTGATTTCCCATTGCAACCGAAGCATACAGAGACCCTGTTTTCCTTACGGTCACGTCTGTGTCTAAAAATTAATATGGTCTTCTGGAATCTGGATACACATAATCTTGGTGGGCTAAAGCCTTCAAAAAACTTCCTTGCAGGACTCATTTAAACTCATTAAAAACTGAATATTTTAGCTCTCTATCATAGCAGTGGCACAAATTCTAACCTTTTGAGACTTTTGTCTTTTTGACACTTTGTCCGATTTAATTTATGAAGCCTTCAAAAATTACTTCCTCGCAAAACGTGTCGAATTCAAAGTCACATGAAAGCTGACTTTATATCATGGAAGTGGCCTGATCTATAACCTTTGAACAATCCTTGTCGCTTGAGCTCTTTGAAATGACGAGAGTCTTATGGAGCAGATAAAACATCGGGTTTAAAAAACAGATGCAGCAAAAGCAGGAGCTTGAGGAACTGTTTCGACTGGAGCGTTGCAGTGTCTGGCCTGCTTCTGAGGAGGAGGGAGGAGCAGGGTTGAATGAGAAGAAGAGTGGAAGGAGGCCTAGAGAGTGGCCAGGCTGTCGGAGTCGGAGCATTGGGGCAGCAGCGGGGGGAGTTTCTGGGAGCTGGTGCGAGCGGTGGCCTGCTTCTGGCGGGTGGAGGTGGTGGACTTCCTTCGCGCCACCACAGCCTTCATCTCCTCCACCTTCAAAGCCCATTCTTCCCTCTCCCGCAGGCAGGCAGGAGGAGCAGGGGGCCATGAAAGAGGCTCTTCGTGAGCGAGCGCTCTGAAGAATGGGGTCCTGTTTGCTGGGCGGTGGAGGAGGCTTGTCCTTGGCCTCTCGCAGGCTGCTGGAAGTGCTGGGCTGGCCGATGGAGTTCTGGCGGCGATAGCGGGAGTGGGAGACGGTGGGGGCCAGCTGACGCCGCTCTGCCGCCTCCAAAGTCTCCCTGAGTGTGGCAGGATGAGAGGAAGAGGGATGAGAGGAGGGCCCCACGCGGATGTTGCTGTACTCTATGAAGCGCTGCTCGGTGCGCCAATTGCGGTAGCGCCAGTAGCAGAGGAAGCAGCAGCAAAAGAGGCCCCTCAGACAGCAGCCTTTTCACTCTGAAGGAAGAAATGAAAGGAGGCCAACGAGAGTCCTAGAAGGCAGAAGAAGAGGAGGACGAGGCTGAGGCCGCTGGCCCGCCCAGCATCTTCCGAGGCCGAGCCTAGGCTTTTTCGCGGCTTCACTCGCTCCGGCGCCTCTGTTGTGCTCCGCAGCACCACCCTGCCCACTGCCAGCTGAAGGACGGCCTTCCTGGGCGAAACTGGTTGGGAAGGCAAAGAGGGGGACGGGCCTTGGGCCAGAGCATGCGCGGTGGGGACTCCGCGGCACTGGGCTGCTCTGAAGGGCAGTCCGCCTCATCCTCCTAGGCAGAGAGAGGTGGTGGCATAGAGGGAGGAGGAAGGAGGAGGGGAGGACGTTGAGGCCGCAATTGTTGCGCCCGTCACAGAAGACGGCGGCGGGGAGGCAGAGGTTGAGGGTGCCGGGGCAGCGTCGCCAACCGGGCCAGCCCTGGCAGGAGAGGCGGGCGGCGGTGACGCTGATTGTGATCACACCACCGCCGCTCAGCACAGCCCCGCCCTTCCTGCCCCGGCCGTGCCGCCAGTGGAAGTTGATGAGGGACTGGAGGGCCACGGGGAGGAAGCTCAGCCGCAGCCCCCGCTCCATGTACTGGCTCAGGTAGCGGATGCACCCGAAGCGCAGGTCGTTCTGAGCCTCGTCTGCAACCTCATCACACTCCCCTGCTCGTAGCAGCCTTGCTGTGGGGGGGGGTGGCGGTAGAAGAGAGTGAGGAGGAGGAGGTGAAGAAGATGACCGCGTATTTTGAGGAGTATGTCGTAGGCTCGGCAGTGATCGCGCATGGTGGGCAGGCCGTTGGCGACGTTGACGAGGAAGCCGGGGGCCTCGTCCCGCTCCGCCACAAAGGCCGCTCGACAGTAGCCGTCACTCGCACCTTCTCAAGTCATCCAAGTTACCAAGATCTCCGTCAATCGATTGGCTTAGAGAAGGGGAGGAGAGCAACCGGTGGGCGTCAAGTGGCTGAGGTTGCGCAATGCGGCCACACTGGCGGGGGCGCTGATGTGGACAGCATTATGGACGAGGAGTTTGTTCATCTCTCCATCGCAGAGCTCTACCAGCTCCAAATTGGCGTCCGTTGGAAAGCGAGCTGCAAATGCTCTCTGCTTCTTAATCCATCTACCCATCTTTGGTGAAGCAGGAAGTAACAGCTGGCTTTGCCGCTCGCCATTGATCGGAACTGCACTGCTACTGCGATCAACCAGAAGACGATCATCTTTAGACAGATTGCTGGCATAGTGGTGCTGCAAAGCAGAAACTATCAGAAACTAGCAATGTCATGTATGGGCGCGTTTATGCGAACAGAAGGAAGGACAAGGACAGGTAAAAGGCATATACATCATGCCTCACTTCCGACTCCAGCAGCCTCCCCGCCAGTCCCGGACATAATTGTAGCATTTGAGATAGAAAGGGAATATTGAAACCTGGAGTAAAGGCGAGGATGAGCGCAAAAGGAAGAGCAGAGGTGAGGGGAGGCGGAATTGAGGCAGGGTGCGGAAAGTCCTCTTCCGCCTGCTTAGCATCAGAGTGGGCGACGGGATGGGAGCTAGGGCCACAGCAAAACATCCATTCGCACCAATCCCCTTCAGCAGCCTTGAGGCTTTCACTGCCTCACTAGTTCTCTAGCTCTTACGGCCTCACAAAGTCTCTCATACTGCTAAACAAACAGCACAATTGAGGCAGGGTGCGCAAAGTCCTCTTCCGCCTGCTTAGCATCAGAGTGGGCGACGGGATGGGAGCTAGGGCCACAGCAAAACATCCATTCGCACCAATCCCCTTCAGCAGCCTTAAGGCTTTCACTGCCTCACTAGTTCTCTAGCTCTTACGGCCTCACAAAGTCTCTCATACTGCTAAACAAACAGCACAATTGAGGCAGGGTGCGGAAAGTCCTCTTCCGCCTGCTTAGCATCAGAGTGGGCGACGGGATGGGAGCTAGGGCCACAGCAAAACATCCATTCGCACCAATCCCCTTCAGCAGCCTTAAGGCTTTCACTGCCTCACTAGTTCTCTAGCTCTTACGGCCTCACAAAGTCTCTCATACTGCTAAACAAACAGCACAATTGAGGCAGGGTGCGGAAAGTCCTCTTCCGCCTGCTTAGCATCAGAGTGGGCGACGGGATGGGGCTAGGGCCACAGCAAAACATCCATTCGCACCAATCCCCTTCAGCAGCCTTAAGGCTTTCACTGCCTCACTAGTTCTCTAGCTCTTACGGCCTCACAAAGTCTCTCATACTGCTAAACAAACAGCACAATTGAGGCAGGGTGCGGAAAGTCCTCTTCCGCCTGCTTAGCATCAGAGTGGGCGACGGGATGGGAGCTAGGGCCACAGCAAAACATCCATTCGCACCAATCCCCTTCAGCAGCCTTAAGGCTTTCACTGCCTCACTAGTTCTCTAGCTCTTACGGCCTCACAAAGTCTCTCATACTGCTAAACAAACAGCACAATTGAGGCAGGGTGCGGAAAGTCCTCTTCCGCCTGCTTAGCATCAGAGTGGGCGACGGGATGGGAGCTAGGGCCACAGCAAAACATCCATTCGCACCAATCCCCTTCAGCAGCCTTAAGGCTTTCACTGCCTCACTAGTTCTCTAGCTCTTACGGCCTCACAAAGTCTCTCATACTGCTAAACAAACAGCACAATTGAGGCAGGGTGCGGAAAGTCCTCTTCCGCCTGCTTAGCATCAGAGTGGGGGACGGGATGGGAGCTAGGGCCACAGCAAAACATCCATTCGCACCAATCCCCTTCAGCAGCCTTAAGGCTTTCACTGCCTCACTAGTTCTCTAGCTCTTACGGCCTCACAAAGTCTCTCATACTGCTAAACAAACAGCACAATTGAGGCAGGGTGCGGAAAGTCCTCTTCCGCCTGCTTAGCATCAGAGTGGGCGACGGGATGGGAGCTAGGGCCACAGCAAAACATCCATTCGCACCAATCCCCTTCAGCAGCCTTAAGGCTTTCACTGCCTCACTAGTTCTCTAGCTCTTACAGCCTCACAAAGTCTCTCATACTGCTAAACAAACAGCACAATTGAGGCAGGGTGCGGAAAGTCCTCTTCCGCCTGCTTAGCATCAGAGTGGGCGAAGGGATGGGAGCTGGGGCCACAGCAAAACATCCATTCGCACCAATCCCCTTCAGCAGCCTTAAGGCTTTCACTGCCTAACTAGTTCTCTAGCTCTTACGGCCTCACAAAGTCTCTCATACTGCTAAACAAACAGCACAATTGAGGCAGGGTGCGGAAAGTCCTCTTCCGCCTGCTCAGCATCAGAGTGGGCGACGGGATGGGAGCTAGGGCCACAGCAAAACATCCATTCGCACCAATCCCCTTCAGCAGCCTTAAGGCTTTCACTGCCTCACTAGTTCTCTAGCTCTTACGGCCTCACAAAGTCTCTCATACTGCTAAACAAACAGCACAATTGAGGCAGGGTGCGCAAAGTCCTCTTCTGCCTGCTTAGCATCAGAGTGGGCGACGGGATGTGAGCTAGGGCCACAGCAAAACATCCATTCGCACCAATCCCCTTCAGCAGCCTTAAGGCTTTCACTGCCTCACTAGTTCTCTAGCTCTTACGGCCTCACAAAGTCTCTCATACTGCTAAACAAACAGCACAATTGAGGCAGGGTGCGCAAAGTCCACTTCCGCCTGCTTAGCATCAGAGTGGGCGACAGGAAGGGAGCTAGGGCCACAGCAAAACATCCATTCGCACCAATCCCCTTCAGCAGCCTTAAGGCTTTCACTGCCTCACTAGTTCTCTAGCTCTTACGGCCTCACAAAGTCTCTCATACTGCTAAACAAACAGCACAATTGAGGCAGGGTGCGCAAAGTCCTCTTCTGCCTGCTTAGCATCAGAGTGGGCGACGGGATGTGAGCTAGGGCCACAGCAAAACATCCATTCGCACCAATCCCCTTCAGCAGCCTTAAGGCTTTCACTGCCTCACTAGTTCTCTAGCTCTTACGGCCTCACAAAGTCTCTCATACTGCTAAACAAACAGCACAATTGAGGCAGGGTGCGCAAAGTCCACTTCCGCCTGCTTAGCATCAGAGTGGGCGACAGGAAGGGAGCTAGGGCCACAGCAAAACATCCATTAATTCGGCCGCGGAGCCGAAGGCATGCAAGTTGAACTGGGCCTGAGCGAAGAGACTGCGTAGGCCCTGGGCCCGTCTCTGAGCCTCCTCCACTGACGCTGAGCCAACGACCAGGTTGTCGGCGTACATCCAGCCCGGCACCGCTGCCACCTCCTCCTCCGTGAGGCCCTTGTGGACTCCTGAGTTCCTGGCATCTTGGCAAAGGCGGCGGAGACAGAGTTCAAGAACCTGGGGGTGGTCTGGCACCTGGAGGATGATACGCTCTCCTGCCCCGCGGTGGACTTCAGTGACCTCCTGGGCTCCCCCGTGCTCCAGGCCAGAGACCTCGCCTCCGGGGTTGCCCGACTCTACGACCCTTTCGGCATGTTCACACCGCTCACTCTCCAAGGGCGCCTGGTGATGCAGGCGACCCACCAGTGCTGCAGCAGCTGGGATGACGCAGTGCCAGAAGAGCTCTGGAAGACCTGGACAGCCTTGCGGCCTCAGCTGGAGAAGGCCCCCTCCATCCGTTTCCAGCCCTCCACTTTACTGAGCGATGATGTATCTGGACAACTATGAACGGGGCAGGGCAGCGACTGGGGGGGCTGAGCAGGCATGCCACTCGCTGTGACGTTGGACTACTCTCCCTCCGACCCGGGCTTCGGAGAGGCTGGGGGGCGCGCGCGCAGGAGCGGCTGCCAGGGCCCTAACGGCCAAAAGTGAAACAAAGATGCACTGCCTGAATGCATGAACTGAAATGAGAAGCAGTAAAGCAGTAGCCAAAAGGCCCAATGGATGAAAGATGTAGCAGGAGATTCTGATCATCACAAGGCAAAATGTTCAAACGTGAACTGGAATGCAAAGAAAGACTGCAAATCAAACCGGAAAGCTCCCCTAAACCTCAAACAAAGGCCCTTCCACTGCTCCCAGGCCAACGCCAGTGCGAGGTTTCCACCGAGAGCTAGCCAAAAGGCCAGCCCTGACCCGCCGTGGTGCAAGGGCAGGCGGCTCTCCTGGAAGCAGCTTGGAACCCTGCCTGGGGCAAAATGAGAGGCTGAATGTGGGTGCAGTTGAAGGGGATGGGATAGGAGCAGGACCTAGCCTAGGCGCAGGGGGTAAGGAAGGCAAGCTGGGTGCGCACTCACTCCTCCAGCGCGTGCTGGCCCTTCGGCCGGGAGAGGGAGCAAAAATGAACAGCAGAAAGAGGGGAAATTGAGGGAAGGGCATGCGGGGGAGCTTCAGGGTTCCTTGGAGGCCTGGCGGCGGAGGTAGCGCAGCTCCCTCGCCGATGGTGGGCGGTCCCCTGGATTTGCCACCCGCCCCACCTGAGGTTGAGCTGGCGCAGCATCAGTGTCAGCAACTGGGAGAGGGTCACCGCAAGGGAGGGGAGCGCTGAGGCCTGGAAGGCCAGAGCATTCTCCCATGGGCGCTTGAGGAAGGAGCTTGAGCTCCTCGCTGCTGGCGAAGTCGGCGGCCTAGAGGCGGACAAGCTGGGAGACGGAGCGCTTGGCCACGTAGCCGGAGGCGTCGCACACGGAGACGAAGCGGATGATCCCTGAGCTGTCCGGGAACTGCTCCACCACCCTCACCACTTCTTTTTCTGCATTCCGGATGTTTTGTTTTACAGCCACAGCTACAGCCACAGCAAAAACGCAAACATACATCCGAAGCCGGGGTCGGAGGGAGAGTAGTCCAACGTCACAGCGAGTGGCATGCCTGCTCAGCCCCCCCCAGTCGCTGCCCTGCCCCGTTCATAGTTGTCCAGATACATCATCGCTCGGTAAAGTGGAGCCTGTACCATCTAAAGGACCTGTTTGGCCTTCGGCTTGGCTGCCGTCAGCCACCACCGCCCCAGCTAGTGCTTCTGGTCCCTGTCCAGCTGCTACAGCTTGGGCATACCGCGTCTATTGCAGTTGTTTGGACTCAGAGTCTGCGGGAGTGTGTGTGTGGTCTGGGAGAGTGTCTGAGGTGAACCTGACGATGTCTGTCTGCCACTTCAGCCTGGACGAGGTCACCTGCGGCTTCGACAAGGCCCTCTCCTTCATCCTCAATCGCTGCTCGGTCACTCTCTAGGCTCACGCTAGACACACAGGCACTTCCACAGTCCTCCTCTCAGCATTGCATCATCCTCCTTCCGGGTCTCTGTTCCCCTGCAGAAGAGCTGCTGCGAGGGCTACTCCAGCAGCTGGTACACCGCCTCGTCCACGCAAGGTCCTCCCGCAAGCGCAGTTCGGTCACTGTCTTGGCTCAGGCCTAGGCACACCGGGCTTCTTCGGTGGTCCTCTTCAGTTTCAGTTCCTGAGTGCGGGTGGAGTTCTGTCAGGTGATGGCGGACAAGGCCCTCTTCAACGACGCGGATGGCACCAAGCCCTGCTGCACCGACTGCCCCATCGACAGCCACGTGGAGGAGAAGGTCATCTGCAGGGACTGCGACAGCGTCTTCTGCATCTCTGGCCTGGACCAGCTCTTCCGGCCCCCAGGCTCAGCGACGGTGGAGGTGTGGCTCAGCATCCTGGACCGCATCAACCAGCAGGAGCAGGCCGCGGTGGACTTCAAGTTCTCCTGCCCCACCTGCCTGGACAAGCAGCACCATGCACCCACCGCCTTCATCGACCAGCTTGTCGTGGCCAAGCTGGCCAAGCCCAGCGTCTGGGCAGGGATGACGCAAGCCATCTCCTACTCTCATCAGCCTCCCAAGCGCAAAACACAGCCGACCAAGCCTCCCCCGTTAGCTCCTCCTCTACTGGCCCCAGCAGGGGCGGTGGTGGACCCGACGGTGGCAGCGCTGCTGGCAGCCCTGCAGGACTCTCAGTGCCAGGCAGCAGAGGAGCGGCGGCAGGCTGCAGAGCAGGCAGCAGCAGACCGGCGGCTCTTCATGGAGCAGTTGCAGGCCCTGCAGGCACAGCAGGCAGCAGGGGGACAGCAGCTGGCCGACAAGTCTCCTACCAGCCTTCCCAAGCTCAAGCATGAGCTCCCTCCTTTCAACGGGGGGGATGTGGCAGCGTACCCGGACTTCCGCAGCTGGGTCCGCAATCGCCTGGAGGCCAACAATCGCCTGCCCGGCAGCGACCGCTTTGTCCACCTGCTCAACGCTTTGGATGGGCCAGCGAAGTCCAAGATCCAGCACCTAGACCCCTTCGGCGCCACAGCCTTCAGGGACGCCCTAGCCATCCTGGACTCCAACTACGACTGCAAGGACACCATGAAGAGGGCTCTGTACAAGAGCCTGGCGGAGCTCGAGGCCGTGCAGGACGGTGATGCGGTGGGCCTGGAGGCCTTCAAGGACGCACTCTCCGTCATCAGCTCGAGGCTGGCTGCCCTGGGGGTGGCAGCGGCTGCCCTGGACTCGCACACCTATGCTCTGCTGGAGAAGGCCCCGCCTACCTTCGTCAAGGATCTCCACGCGGACAGGAACAGAGCAGGCCAGGACCTCACACCCACCTTTGCAGAGTTCCTGCAGGCACTCACGGCAGAGTGCCGGCTCGAGGCAGCCCGGGCATCGGCGGCTGCAGCAGAGGCCTCACCATTCTCCTCCTCCTTCTTTGCAGGCATGGGCTTGGGCGCTCGGGGGGCGGCCAGGCCAGGCCGGGCAGCACCACAGGCGGCACCTCCAGCAGGAGCCCCCTTCCAGGCCCATCCCCCAGCACCGAGGCCGGGAGGAGGCGGAGCGGGAGGCGGAGGCAAAGGAGGGGGAAAGGGGAAGCAGAAGGACAGAGCCCAGCGACCGCCGTGCACCTTCTGCAACACAGCAGGGCACGGGGCGCAGCAGTGCGAGCAGTACAAGACGCCAGCGGCCAGGGAGGCCCGCGTCAAGGAGCTCCAGGTCTGCTGGAACTGCCTCAAGATGCACAAAGTCCAGGACTGCCAGTCCTCCGGGGTCTGCCAGGTCTGTGGAAAGCGGCACCACACAGCCCTTCACAAGGAAGGGGCAGGAGGCCAGGTGGAGACGGGGATGCTTGGTGCGGGGACGGAGTGGAGCGTCACATCGACAGACCACACGAATCTGAACCTGACCAGCTCCCCCGGCCAGCGGACGGCCATCCTCGCCACGTTCACCGGCACCCTCCAGCACCCTCGCGAGCCAGAGCTCCAGCGCAAGGCCTTCACTCTCTGCGACTCCGGGGCCTTGCTCTCCTGGATCCGGTCGGACCTGGTCTGGGAACTGCGACTGAAGCAGCTGCCCCCAGAGATGGTGACAGTGGCCTACGCGGGGACAGGCCAAGTGAAGACACTGACGAGTCGGCCGGTGGAGCTCAGAGTCATCGGCAGGGACGGCTTCCGTCTCTCCCTCAAGGCCTACCAGGCCTCCATCCTGTGCCCAGACCTGGCCCTGGGAGGCTTCCGCCTAGCAGAGGGGCTGCTGGAGGCAGCGGGGACTCCAGAGCTGGGCTTTGCAAACTTGCCCTTGGCGCAGGTGGAGAGTAAGGTGGTTGGGCTGCTGGTGGGCTTGAACGCCTATGAACGCATCCTGGGTGCCACCTGCCCATCCGTCCCACTCACAGACAGACTCTCCATCTACCACTCACACTTTGGCTCCATCCTCAGAGGCTCGTTGGGGCACGGGGAGACGGTGGTGACGGACCGGCGGCGAGCGTGGACAGCAACCTGTCACACAGCCTTCCACGCCCTCAGCGCCCCGGTGACCCTGCAGGAGTACCTGGACCGCCAGACCGCTCTCGACGTCCTGGGCTTTGAGAAGGAGGCAGGCTCCGCTGTCACAGAGGCGGAGGCCAAGACAGCTCGGCTGCTGGAGAATGTGTCACGGGGGGAGGACGGTGCCTTCACAGTCCCACTCCCTTTTAAGCCTCAAGCTCAGGCCCTCGCCTCCAACTTCGCCCGGGCCTACGGGAGGGCGGAGTCTACAGACCGCCGGCTGTCCGGGGAGGAGCGGCGGGCCTACTACACAGAGTTCCAGGCCCAGGCGGACGTGGGGATCATTGTTCCAGTCATGGAGGCGGTGCCAGAGGGTCGCCTGGTACACCACCTCCCTCACTTTCCAGCCCCCGGGCCCAAGACGCGGCCGGTGGTGGATGCTAGCAGCAAGTGCGGCAGCCCTCCAACGAGTCTCAATGATCTCATCAACACTGGCCCAGACCTCCTCACCAGCCTGCTCAGAGTCCAGCTGGGGCTCCACCTCCAGCCAGTCGCCTTCGCAGCTGATCTTCAGAAGGCCTTCTATACGCTGCGAGTCCGCAAGGACCACACAGACGCTCTCCGCGTGATCCTTCCAGAGGACTGGGAGAAGCCACTCTCCCCCTCAAACTTCCGCATCTGGAAGTACTGCCGGGTGATCATGGGGTGCTCAGCCTCCCCGTGGTTGCTTCAAGCCTGCATATGCCGCCTTTGCCAAGATGCCAGGGACTCATGAGTCCACAAGGGCCTCACGGAGGAGGAGGTGGCAGCGGTGCCGGGCTGGACGTACGCCGACAACCTGGTTGTTGGCTCAGCGTCAGTGGAGGAGGCTCAGAGACAGGCCCAGGGCCTACGCAGTCTCTTCGCTCAGGCCCAGTTCAACTTGCGCGCCTTCGGCTCCGCTCACTCCGAGGTCACAGCAGGGCTCCCGGAGGAGGCCAAGGCAGCGGAGACAGAGTTCAAGAACCTGGGGGTGGTCTGGCACCTGGAGGATGATACGCTCTCCTGCCCCGCTGTGGACTTCAGTGACCTCCTGGGCTCCCCCGTGCTCCAGGCCAGAGACCTCGCCTCCGGGGTTGCCCGACTCTACGACCCTTTCGGCATGTTCACACCGCTCACTCTCCAAGGGCGCCTGGCGATGCAGGCGACCCACCAGTGCTGCAGCAGCTGGGATGACGCAGTGCCAGAAGAGCTCTGGAAGACCTGGACAGCTTTGCGGCCTCAGCTGGAGAAGGCCCCCTCCATCCGTTTCCAGCGCTACGCCTTCGGGAAGGCACCCACGCTGGCCATCATGTCAGACGCCTCTGACACCAGCTACGGCTTTGCACTGTACGCCTGCACAGGCCAGTCTAGCCACCTACTCCTAGCAAAGTCCAGGCTGGTCCCAGCA
Organism: Ptycholaimellus sp. GST1_10; assembly: GCA_030248095.1. Taxonomy (NCBI): domain Eukaryota; kingdom Metazoa; phylum Nematoda; class Chromadorea; order Chromadorida; family Chromadoridae; genus Ptycholaimellus; species Ptycholaimellus sp. GST1_10. Next base: position 45,324 of record JASANA010002263.1, read on the forward strand.
GAGGGACGCGGCATCCTCATTTCCACCCCCTGGAGCGAACTCTGGGCAGTGGAGATCGCAGCCAGGGCAGCGGGGCTTCTGTGCAAGGCCGCCGGCGGTGTGGGGAAGTTCGAGCACATCGTCCACTTCGTGGACAGCTCCATTGTCCTCGCCTGGCTCAAGGCCAGGGAGGGCCCCAGGGACTACAAGTCCAGATGCATCCGGAGGGTCCTGGAGACCAGCGTGACCAAGGACTTTAGGTGGATCCCCACTGCAGAGAATCCGGCGGACTGGTGCACAAAGCCCAGGACGCTGGAGGAGCTGACGGAGTCGGGCTTCTTCTTCTCAGGCCCAGATTTCCTGGCGACGCCTTTCGCCTCCTGGCCCCTCTTCAACCCACGCCCTTCGCCGGGTGCTGAGCAGCAGCCTGCGGGACCTGCAGTAAGCCCTTCCTCCCCCCTCGGGGGAAATGGCGAGGCTGTCAGCCAGGCACCGCCAGCCGTAGCCACACCACTCCTCCTTCAGGGCACGTCTGTGGGAACGGGGCTCCTTCACCTGCTTCAGGTGGACAAGTTCAGCTCACTCCGCCGCCTCCTAGGCACAGCAGCCTACACTCTCCGCTTCGCCTACCCCAGCCACTATCCAGACGGGACAAAGCAGCTGGTGCTCTGGCCAGAGCGAGAGAATGCTCTCTATCACCTCGTCCGCGACCTCCAGCAACAGGAGTTTGGGGACATCTGGACGGTCCTCGAGGAGGACATGGGGACGCCGCAGGCCAAGAACTGGGCCAGGCAGCTGGGGGCCAAGCTGGACGCAGAGGGCATCATCCGCCTGGTCTCCCGCTTCAGCCAGGACCCACACGGACATCCCCCCGCCCTTCTTCCCAAAGGGCACAGCCTCACAAAGCTGATCATCCTGCACACGCACAGTGTCGGCTGCCACGCAGCCTCAGCTACCACCCTAGCCCTCCTCCGGCGCCGTTTCTGGGTAACGGGGGGAGCTCAGGAGGTGGCCCAGGCACTCTGGGAGTGCCAGCCCTGCCGCCTTGCAAAGGCCAGGCCCCTTCCCCTCCCAGCTCTAGGCTGGCTGCCGCCAGAGCATCTCGCAGTCGCCCAGCCTCCTTTCTCCTCAGTGCTGGTGGACCAGCTGGGCCCATTCAGCATCATCGCCGGACGGGGCACTGTCGTCAAGTGCTGGCTCCTCCACCTCACCTGCGCCGCCACACAGGCCAGTCATCTGGAGGTCCTGTGGGACTACAGCGCTCGCTCAGCCTGCAATGCCTTCAAAAGGTTCTGGGCACAAAGAGGGCTGACATCGGGGGTGATCTGGATCGATCACGCGACAGCCTTTCAGTCGGCAGCAAGGACACTGGCACCGGTGCTGGTGGTCCCCAGCTACTTGCCCCTCAGCCTCGAGGAGTTTGCTGCCACGCACTCCGTCTGCTTCCAGCTTACCATCATCCGGGCACCCTGGGTGAACAGGCCAACGAGCGCCTCAATCGCAGCATCAAGGACTCCCTCAAGCCACTGCTCTGGAGACAGCGCCTTCAGGAGGACGCCTTCAACACGATTGTGGTCCGCATTGAGGCCACCATCAACTCCCGCCCGCTCTGCCCGGTCTCCGACGACCTGGGGGACTTCAGGGCCATCACTCCGGTCTCTCTCCTTTCTCCACCAGTCCTTTTCGACTCTGCTCCATGCTCCCCGGCGGGGGCAAAGGCCCTGCAGGGCTTCCAGAGGTCCAAGCAGAAGCTGGTCGAGTCATTTGCGGACGCCTGGCAGTCCAAGTACATCGCCTACCTCCGCTCCCAGCACCTGGCCCAGGCCAACCGATTCGGCCTCCGATCCTGCCCAGCTCCTCCGGTTGACTCAGCCTGCCTCCTAGCAGAGGAGAAGCCAAGACAGCTCTGGAAGCTGGTGAGGGTGGTGGAGCAGTTCCCGGACAGCTCAGGGATCATCCGCTTTGTCTCCGTGCGCGACGCCTCTGGCTACGTGGCCAAGCGCTCCATCTCCCAGCTCGTCCCCCTCGAGGCCGCCGACTTCGCCAGCAGCGAGGAGCTCAAGCTCCTTCCTCAAGCGCCCATGGGAGAACGCTCTGGCCTTCCAGGCCTCAGCGCTCCCCTCCCTTGCGGTGACCCTCTCCCAGTTGCTGACACTGATGCTGCGCCAGTTCAACCTCAGGTGCGGTGGGTGGCGAATCCGGGGGACCGCCCACCATTGGCGAGGGAGCTGCGCTACCTCCACCGCCAGGCCTCCAAGGAACCCTGAAGCTCCCCCGCATGCCCTTCCCTCAATTTCCCCTCTTTCTGCTGTTCATTTTTGCTCCCTCTCCCGGCCACAGGGCCAGCATGCGCTGGAGGAGTGAGTGCGCACCCAGCTTGCCTTCCTTACCCCCTGCGCCTAGGCTAGGTCCTGCTCCTATCCCATCCCCTTCAACTGCACCCACATTCAGCCTCTCATTTTGCCCCAGGCAGGGTTCCAAGCTGCTTCCAGGAGAGCCACCTGCCCTTGCACCACGGCGGGTCAGGGCTGGCCTTTTGGCTAGCTCTCGGTGGAAACCTCACACTGGCGTTGGCCTGGGAGCAGTGGAAGGGCCTTTGTTTGAGGTTTAGGGGAGCTTTCCGGTTTGATTTGCAGTCTTTCTTTGCATTCCAGTTCACGTTTGAACATTTTGCCTTGTGATGATCAGAATCTCCTGCTACATCTTTCATCCATTGGGCCTTTTGGCTACTGCTTTACTGCTTCTCATTTCAGTTCATGCATTCAGGCAGTGCATCTTTGTTTCACTTTCGGCCGTTAGGGCCCTGGCAGCCGCTCCTGCGCGCGCGCCCCCCAGCCTCTCTGAAGCTGGGGTCGGAGGGAGAGTAGTCCAACGTCACAGCAAGTGGCATGCCTGCTCAGCCCCCCCAGTCGCTGCCCTGCCCCATTCATAGTTGTCCAGATACATCATCGCTCGGTAAACACACCAATCCCCTTCAGCAGCCTTAAGGCTTTCACTGCCTCACTAGTTCTCTAGCTTGTACGGCCTCACAAAGTCTCTCATACTGCTAAACAAACAGCACAATTGAGGCAGGGTGCGGAAAGTCCTCTTCCGCCTGCTTAGCATCAGAGTGGGCGATGGGATGGGAGCTAGGGCCACAGCAAAACATCCATTCGCACCAATCCCCTTCAGCAGCCTTAAGGCTTTCACTGCCTCACTAGTTCTCTAGCTCTTACGGCCTCACAAAGTCTCTCATACTGCTAAACAAACAGCACAATTGAGGCAGGGTGCGCAAAGTCCTCTTCCGCCTGCTTAGCATCAGAGTGGGCGACGGGATGGGAGCTAGGGCCACAGCAAAACATCCATTCGCACCAATCCCCTTCAGCAGCCTTAAGGCTTTCACTGCCTCACTAGTTCTCTAGCTCTTATGGCCTCACAAAGTCTCTCATACTGCTAAACAAACAGCACAATTGAGGCAGGGTGCGCAAAGTCCTCTTCCGCCTGCTTAGCATCGGAGTGGGCGATGGGAAGGGAGCTAGGGCCACAGCAAAACATCCATTCGCACCAATCCCCTTCAGCAGCCTTAAGGCTTTCACTGCCTCACTAGTTCTCTAGCTCTTACGGCCTCACAAAGTCTCTCATACTGCTAAACAAACAGCACAATTGAGGCAGGGTGCGCAAAGTCCTCTTCCGCCTGCTTAGCATCAGAGTGGGCGACGGGATGGGAGCTAGGGCCACAGCAAAACATCCATTCGCACCAATCCCCTTCAGCAGCCTTAAGGAGTATCCGAGGAGGCTGGGGCGACTGGGACTCCACACACTCACCTCCAGGCGGGCCGTCCTGGACCTCTCCCTGGCTCACAAAGTCTTCCACCACCTAGTCCATGCCCCTAACCTTCTTGTCCCTCGGCAACTACAAAGGCACCTGCAACACAACAATCGGCTCACAATGGAGGCTGCCGGAACATTGCAAAGGAGGCGTCATTTCACAAATCGAATAGTGCCTTTCTGGAATTCACTTGCAGATGACGTGATTTACTCTATGCCTCGCACCTTTCGCAACCACATTGCCCCATTGCTAAGCACTGAACCCCTGTGATTATGCCTACGCAAGCCTTGCCATGTCTGATTTCGGATAGGCAACACTCCTTTTCTCCAAACTCTGTTCCTTGCGAGTGCTTACTTCTGTTGTTCATTCTCAGTGGCTAGAGAAAAGGAGTGTGCTATATCCAAATCGAGAATGGGAAGGTTGGAGGGATGGGGGAGTGAGAAGGGGAAGGGGGAGGAGAGAAAGTGAGGGATGGAGGGATGTGGAGAGCTGAGTTTGGTGGGGGATGTGTGTGAGGTGTGAGTGGAGAGAGGAGGGGAGGAGGAGGAGGTTGGGGGGAGAGGAGGCGGGAGGGGTGTGAGCGCAGCCAATGCTGCGGGGAGGGGGCGAGATGTGGGCAGCCCCACGCCGCCAGAGAGAGGGGGGAGAGGATGCCACTGATGGTGTTGAGAGGAGATGGAGGCCGAGAGACCGGAGTGATGGCCCTGAAGTCCCCCGGGTCGTCGGAGACCAGGCAGAGTGGGCGGGAGTTGATGGTGGCCTCGACGCGGACCACGATCGTGTTGAAGGCGTCCTCCTGAAGGTGCTGTCTCCAGAGCAGTGGCTTGAGGGAGTCCTTGATGCTGCGATTGAGGCGCTCATTGGCCCCGTTCACCCAGGGTGCCCGGATGATGGTGAGCTGGAAGCGGATGGAGTGCGTGGCGGCGAACTCCTCAAGGCTGAGAGGCAAGTAGCTGGAGACCACTAGCACCAGTGCCAGTGTCCTTGCTGCTGACTGAAAGGCTGTTGCGTGATCAATCCAGATCACCCCCGCTGTGAGCCCTCTTCATGCCCAGAACCTTTCAAAGGCGTTGCAGGCTGAGCGAGCACTGTAGTCCCGCAGGACCTCCAGATGACTGGCACGTGTGGCGGCGCAGGTGAGGTGTAGGAGCCAGCGCTTGGCGATGGTGCCCTGGCCCACGATGATGCTGAATGGGCCCAGCTGGTCCACCAGCACTGAGGAGAAAGGAGGCTGGGCAACTGCTAGACGCTCTGGCGGCAGCCGGCCTAGAGCTGGAAGGGGAAGGGGCCTGGCCTTTGCAAGGCGGCAGGGCTGGCACTCCCGGAGCGCCTGGGCCACCTCCCGTGCTCCCCCCGTTACCCAGAAACGGCGCCGGAGGAGAGCGAGGGTAGTTGCTGAGGCTGTGTGGCAGCCGACACTGTGGGTGTGCAGGATGATCAGCTTTGTGAGGCTGTGCCCCTTGGGAAGGAGGGCGGGGGGATGTCCGTGTGGGTCCTGGCCGAAGCGGGAGACCAGGCGGATGATGCCCTCCGCGTCCAGCTTGGCCCCCAGCTGCTTGGCCCGGTTCTTGGCCTGCGGCGTCCCCATGTCCTCCTCGAGGACCGTCCAGATGTCCCCAAACTCCTGTCTCTGGAGGTCATGGACAAGGTGATAGAGAGCCTTCTCCCACTCTGGCCAGAGCACCGGCTGCTTTGTTCCGTCTGGATAGTGGCTGGGGTAGGCGAAGCGGAGAGTGTAGGCTGCTGTGCCTAGGAGGCGGCGGAGTGAGCTGAACTTGTCCACCTGAAGCAGGTGAAGGAGCCCCGTTCCCACAGACGTGCCCTGAAGGAGGAGTGGTGTGGCTACGGCTGGTGGTGCCTGGCTGACGGCCTCACCATCGCCCCCGAGGGGGGAGGAAGGGCTTACTGCAGGTCCCGCAGGCTGCTGCTCAGCACCCGGCGAAGGGCGTGGGTTGAAGAGGGGCCAGGAGGCGAAAGGCGTCGCCAGGAAGTCTGGGCCTGAGAAGAAGAAGCCCGACTCCGTCAGCTCCTCCAGCGTCCTGGGCTTTGTGCACCAGTCAGCCGGATTCTCCGTGGTGGGGATCCACCTAAAGTCCTTGGTCACGCTGATCTCCAGGACCCTTCGGACGTGTCTGGACTCGTAGTCCCTGGGGCCCTCCCCGGCCTTGAGCCAGGCGAGGACGATGGAGCTGTCCACGAAGTGGACGATGTGCTCGAAGCTCCCCACACCGCCGGCGGCCTCGCACAGAAGCCCCGCTGCCCTGGCTGCAATCTCCACTGCCCAGAGTTTGCTCCGGGGGGTGGAAATGAGGATGCCGCGTCCCTCTGCTGGGACCAGCCTGGACTTGGCTAGGAGTAGGTGGCTAGACTGGCCTGTGCAAGCATACAGGGCAAAGCCATAGCTGGTGTCCGAGGCATCTGACATGATGGCCAGCGTGGGAGCCTTCCCGAAGGCATAGCACTGGAAGCGGATGGAGGGGGCCTTCTCCAGCTGAGGCCGCAAGGCTGTCCAGGTCTTTGGGAGCTCTTCTGGCACCGCGTCATCCCAGCTGCTGCAGAACTGGTGGGTCACCTGCATCGCCAGGCGCCCTTGGAGAGTGAGCGGTGTGAACATGCCGAAGGGGTCGTAGAGGCGGGCGACCCCGGAGGCGAGGTCTCTGGCCCGGAGCACAGGGGAGCCCGAGAGGTCACTGAAGTCCACCGCGGGGCAGGAGAGCGTATCATCCTCCAGGTGCCAGACCACCCCCAGGTTCTTGAACTCTGTCTCCGCTGCCTTGGCCTCCTCCGGGAGCCCTGCTGTGACCTCGGAGTGAGCGGAGCCGAAGGCGCGCAAGTTGAACTGGGCCTGGGCGAAGAGACTGCGTAGGCCCTGAGCCCGCCTCTGAGCCTCCTCCACTGAGGCTGAGCCAACGACCAGGTTGTCGGCGTACGTCCAGCCCAGCACCGCTGCCACCTCCTCCTCCGTGAGGCCCTCATGGACTCCTGAGTCCCTGGCATCTTGGCAGAGGCGGCGGATGCAGGCTTGAAGCAACCACGGGGAGGCTGAGCACCCCATGATCACCCGGCAGTACTTCCAGACGCGGAAGTTTGAGGGGGAGAGCGGCTTCTCCCAGTCCTCTGGAAGGATCACGCGGAGAGCGTCTGTGTGGTCCTCGCGAACGCGCAGCGTATAGAAGGCCTTCTGTAGGTCAGCTGCGAAGGCGACTGGCTGAAGGCGGAGCCCCAGCTGGACTCTGAGCAGGCTGGTGAGGAGGTCTGGGCTGGTGTCAATGAGATCGTTGAGACTCGTTGGAGGACTGCCGCACTTGCTGCTGGCATCCACCACCGGCCTTGTCTTGGGCCCGGGGGCTGGAAAGTGAGGGAGGTGGTGCACCAGACGGCCCTCTGGCACCGCCTCTGTGACTGGCACAATGATCCCCGCTTCTGCCTGGGCCTGGAACTCTGCGTAGTAGGCCCGCCGCTCCTCCCCGGTCAGCCGGCGGTCCGTGGACTCCGCCCTCCCGTAGGCTCGGGCAAAGTTGGAGGCAAGGGCCTGAGCTTGAGGCTTGAAAGGGAGTGGGACTGTGAAGGCGCCGTCCTCTCCCCTTGTCACGTTCTCCAGCAGCTGGGCTGTCTTGGCCTCCGCCTCTGTGATGGCGGAGCCTGCCTCCTTCTCAAAGCCCAGGACGTCCAGAGCTGTCTGGCGGTCCAGGTACTCCTGCAGAGTCACCGGGGCGCTGAGGGCGTGGAAGGCTGTGTGGCAGGTTGCTGTCCACGCTCGCCGTCGGTCCATCACCACCGTCTCCCCGTGCCCCAAAGAGCCCCTGAGGATGGAGCCAAAGTGTGAGTGGTAGATGGAGAGTCCATCTGTGAGTGGGATGGATGGGCAGGTGGCGCCCAGGATGCGTTCGTAGGCGTTCAAGCCCACCAGCAGCCCGACCACCTTACTCTCCACCTGTGCCGATGGCAGGTTTGCGAAGCCCAGCTCCGGAGTCCCCGCTGCCTCCAGCAGCCCCTCTGCCAGGCGGAAGCCTCCCAGGGCCAGGTCTGGGCACAGGATGGAGGCCTGGTAGGCCTTGAGGGAGAGACGGAAACTGTCCCTGCCGATGACTCGGAGCTCCACCGGCCGACTCGTCAGCATCTTCACCTGCCCCGTCCCCACATAGGCCACCGTCACCGTCTCTGGGGGCAGCTGCTTCAGGCGCAGTTCCCGGACCAGGTCTGACCGGATCCAGGAGAGAGAGGCTATGGAGTCGCAGAGAGTGAAGGCCTTCAGCTGGAGCTCTGGCTCGCGAGGGTGCTGGAGGGTGCCGGTGAACGTGGCGAGGATGGCCGTCCGCTGGCCGGGGGAGCTGGTCAGGTTCAGATTCGTGTGGTCCGTCGACGTGACGCTCCACTCCGTCCCCGCACCGAGCATCCCCGTCTCCACCTGGCCTCCTGCCCCTTCCTTGTGAAGGGCTGTGTGGTGCCGCTTTCCACAGACCCGGCAGACCCCGGAGGACTGGCAGTCCTGGACTTTGTGCTTCTTGAGGCAGTTCCAGCAGACCTGGAGCTCCTTGACGCGGGCCTCCCTGGCCGCCGGCGTCTTGTACTGCTCGCACTGCCGCGCCCCGTGCCCTGCTGTGTTGCAGAAGGTGCACGGCGGTAGCTGGGCTCTGTCCTTCTGCTTCCCCTTTCCCCCTCCTTTGCCTCCACCCCTTGCTCCGCCTCCTCCCAACCTTGGTGCTGGGGAAGGGGCCTGGAAGGGTGCTCCTGCTGGAGGCGCCGCCTGTGGTGCTGCCCGGCCTGGCCTGGCTGCCCCCCGGGCCCCCAAGCCTGTGCCTGTGAAGAAGGAGGAGGAGAACAGAGAGGCCTCTGCTGCGGCCGCCAATGCCCGGGCTGCCTCGAGCCGGCACTCTGCCGTGAGTGCCTGCAGGAACTCTGCAAAGGTGGGTGTGAGATCCTGGCCCGCTCTGTTCCTGTCCGCGTGGAGATCCTTGACGAAGGTAGGCGGGGCCTTCTCCAGCAGAGCGTAGGTGTGCGAGTCCAGGGCGGCCGCTGCCACCCCCAGGGTGGCCAGCCTTGAGCTGATGACGGAGAGAGCATCCTTGAAGGCCTCCAGGCCCACCGCATCGCTGTCCTGCATGGCCTCGAGCTCCGCCAGGCTCTTGTACAGGGCCCTCTTCATGGTGTCCTTGCAGTCGTAGTTGGCGTCCAGGATGGCTAGGGTGTCCCTGAAGGCCGTGGCGCCGAAGGGGTCCAGGTGCTGGATCTTGGACTTTGCCGGCCCATCCAGTGCGTTGAGGAGGTGGACGAAGCGGTCGCTGCCGGGGAGGCGATTGTTAGCCTCCAGACGATTGCGGACCCAGCTGCGGAAGTCCGGGTAGGCCGCCACATCCCCCCCGTCAAAAAGAGGGAGCTCATGTTTGAGCTTGGGAAGGCTGGTGGGAGATTTGTCGGCCAGCTGCTGTCCCCCTGCTGCCTGCTGTGCCTGCAGGGCCTGCAACTGGTCCATGAAGAGCCGCCGATCTGCTGCTGCCTGCTCCGCGGCCTGCCGCCACTCCTCTGCTGCCTGGCGCTGAGAGTCCTGCAGGGCTGCCAGCAGCGCCGCCACCGTCGGGTCCACCGCTGCCCCTGCTGGGGCCAGTAGAGGAGGAGCTGCTAACGGGGGAGGCTTGACTGGCTGCGTTTTGTGCTTGGGAGGCTGATGGGAGTAGGAGATGGCTCTCGTCGTCCCTGCCCGCACGCTGGGCTTGGCCAGCTTGGCCACGACGAGCTGGTCGATGAAGGCAGTGGGTGCGAGGTGCTGCTTGTCCAGGCAGGTGGGGCAGGAGAACTTGAAGTCCACCGCGGCCTGCTCCTGCTGGTTGATGCGATCCAGGATGCTTAGCCACACCTCCACCATCGCTGAGCCCTGGGGCTGGAAGAGCTGGTCCAGGCCGGCGATGCAGAAGACGCTGTTGCAGTCCCCGCAGATGACCTTCTCCTCCACGTGGTTGTCGATGGGGCAGTTGGTGCAGCAGGGCTTGGTGCCATCCGCGTCGTTGAAGAGGGACTTGTCCGCCATCACCTGACAGAACTCCACCCGCACTCAGGAACTGAAACTGAAGAGGACCACCGAAGAAGCCCGGTATGCCTAGGCCTGAGCCAAGACAGTGACCAAACTGCGCTTGCGGGAGGACCTTGCGCGGACGAGGCGTTGAACCAGCTGCTGGAGTAGCCCTCGCAGCAGCTCTTCTGCAGGGGAACAGAGACCCGGAAGGAGGATGATGCAATGCTGAGAGGAGGACCGTGGAAGTGCCGGTATGTCTAGCATGAGCCTAGACAGTGACCGAGCAGCGATTGAGGACGAAGGAGTGGGCCTTGTCGAAGCCGCAGGTGACCTCGTCCAGGCTGAAGTGGCAGACGAACGTCGTCAGGTTCACCTCAGACACTCCACCAGACCGCACACACACCCAGCAGACTCTGAGTCCAAACAACCGCAATAGACGCGGTATGCCCAAGCTGTAGCAGCTGGACAGGGACCAGAAGCGCTAGCTGGGGCGGTGGTGGCCGACGGCGGCCAAGCTGAAGGCCAAACAGGTCCTTTTGATGGTACTGGTTCCACTTTACCGAGCGATGATATCTGGACAACTATGAGCGGGGGAGGGAAGCCACTGGGGGGGCTGAGCAGACATGCCACTCGCTGAGACGTTGGGCTACTCTCCCTCCGACCCCGCTTTGGA
>JASANA010002266.1:0-11224 GCA_030248095.1 Ptycholaimellus sp. GST1_10
CTACAAATAGCAAATTCGTATTTGTTTTATGTGTTGTTCTTGGTTCAGTTACGTATTGCTAATAGTTATTATTATGTTCGTTCTGACAAGTGTCAGAAATCTATTTTACTGATGAAGAAGATAATACTTCGAAACGTTTAAATAATTGTTTGTGACTACATCACTTCTGTGCTTACATTTCTGGATAGAGTATACATATATATATATATATTTATTGGGCTAGCGCGAGCGAGCGTTAGCGAAGTGTCAGCGCCCAGCCCCTCTTTTCGACCCAGGTGTATGTTTTGAGGGTTATTGCTAGATCTTAATTTTGATAAGACTCTAGCGCCTCACAGGAAGCTTCAATCTTTCTGATTCTTTTTGCATTGGAAAGAGCAACATCGAATTGACTATAGTTTCTTTTTTGACTTTTGCATAAATCTATTTATTTTACCATGAAAAATGCAAAAAACCAGTTGTCCGAACTCCTCCTTCTTCTCCTTCTCCTACGCATCTATTCAATGGACGATAGTAGGTATTCATTTCTTCCCCCAATCCCCTTCCCCGGGTCCCTGGGCCTCAAGCATTTATTTAATCTTAGCTCTTCAGTTACACAACGAAGTCATATGGACCAGTGGTGTAGTGGTGTAAGCGATTGTGCATATGACTGAAACTCGAAGGTTCGAATCCTTCTCAGACATTCATTTTTATTTTTGTTTCTATGAAGTTGAGAAAACAACTTGTAACATCGCCAGGCCAAAATTAAAGCTATTTTCTCCCAAAAATCAACTGCCCTGAGTATAAGTAAAGAAAATTTCTGTAAAATAAGATGTGCCAATAATTTTGCATTGTATTTTTCAATATCGAATTTACACGTTTTTTTTTCAATTTTTATATATCGAATAAAATTTTAATTAAATATATAATCGACAATATAAAATTTGTATTTATACATTTTATCCTATATTAAAAGTGGAAGAAATATCTGGTACCATCGGCAGGCCAAATGTGGGGCTCTTTTCTCCAAAATTTGCAAATGCCTCGAGAAAAAAAGTCAAGGAAATACATTTCCTACTAGTGGAATCTGCTGCGTCATCTGCATTTTGTTTTTGGGCGCGCATGGAAAAAGACACTGAACTGCTCGCCATTTCCACTAGTAGGAAATGTATTTCCTTGACTTTTTTCTCGAGGCATTTGCAAATTTTGGAGAAAAGAGCCCCACATTTGGCCTGCCGATGGTACCAGATATATATATATGCGGACAGACGGACGCAAAAATGGGGTAACTGCTTAAGCTGACCTTGGCCACGCGCCGCTTCGGGCAGGGCGCCAGAGCTCCTCCGGCCTCCGGGCATGGGTGCTACGGCCCCTACGTTTCGCCTAGAATGCTTCGCTTGCTTGGCTACGCTCCGGGGCCTCTGCACCCATGCCCTCCGGCCTTCGGAGCTCTGACTGCCCTGCCCTCCGCGGCAGGCGGCCTGTGGCCATGCAAAAACTACAATATTTACATTATGGATGTACTTACATTATGGATGAATATGAGGATGAACAGGAACATGATGGTGAAAAAGAAGGTGATGATAGCGTATTTTTGGCAAATTCAATTTCTTGATCACTACCAAAAAGAAAACTTGAAGTTGATTCTGGAACTTTATCCGTGTATGCTCCTGCGTCTCTTGCCATTTTTACTATAGTAGGGACTGTCCCAAGGGTATTTGCTTCTGTAAATGATTTGTGACTAGGCATTGGTGCATTCATGGCTGTTATATTTATTGTCACTGGTGTAGAGGAATCCGATATGGAGTTATGTGTGTTGTTTGTAAAAAAAAGTGGCCCTCCAGTACAATGTGCTTTGTTTTGTTCCTGCGGCAGCAAAATATCAGCAGCAAAACAAGTGCAATCAACACTAACAAAGCAACCAAGACTATTAAAAGAATGATCCACCAGCTAAGTTTGTCATTTGGATACTGCTGTGATGATCTAACTGTTGGCTTTTTGCTACTCAATGATGTAATTGACAAAGACGTCTTGGTTGGACTTATTTTGTTTTGGACATTTGGAGAGCTGGATACTGATGTCTGTAGTTTGTTAATGACAGATCCAGTGAAATATGATGTAAATGTACGTGTGTGGTGTGAGGAGATTGATCTAGTCCTACTTTGAAACATTGATACATATTGGTCAGCATGGTATTTAAGATTAGATGGATCTTTGCCCTGTTGGTATTTTCCAGAGTTTATAGACTGCCATGGGTTGTTCAGTTCATGTGTACGTGGTTTACGATATTGTTTTAATTCCAAATTTTTCCTTGCATCAACTGCATCCTTGTCCAGCTGCTTCAAAATCAATCCAATCTTGCCATCCCATATACCTGCATCTACATCAGGGTTTGCAATTAATTTGAAAGTTGTCCTGCTTACATTCTTGTTGCAGGCTTTTTAAATGTCTGAATATGTTTTAGAGGACATATCTTGACATTTGGTGTTTAAATCAAAACTCAATACAATAAGGTAGTGAAAACTTCCAGTGGACAAGGCTTTGCGACAGCTCTATATTTATGCTTTTACAGGGTTTTTCGCCAAAATAACAGCGCCATATAGGTAATTTTGAACGTAGATTACGATGGTGGCACCCGTTTGCTTCTACAAGGTCTCCTTGGGCTTCCAAGAGGACGTGGTGAACAAGCAGGTCATCATCAACTTCATTTTGAGGAATTGTAAATGGTTTTTGGTCTAAAAACAGCACCATATAGGTAACTTTGCACGTAAAATACGATTATGGCGCCCGCTTCCTTCTATCTGGTCTACATGAGCTTCCACGAGGCCGTGGTGAACAAGCAGGTCATCACCAACTTCATCTTGAGGCATTGTAAATGGTTTTTGGTCTAAAAAACAGCACCATATAGGTAACTTTGCTCGTAGAATACGATAGAGTACACAGCAGCTCTGCTCAAGCTGAAGCCCCGGACGCCCTGCACTTCTGTATTGCCTTTGACTTCTGCCCTTTCATTGGCCAGCATAAGAGGCACAATTATTCCAGGTCCTGAAGAACGAGAGGAAGGTGCCTCGAAAAGCTCCAGTGACGGCTGAGAGGACGGAGACGACGCCGACGATGAAGTCGATGATGATGATGGAGAAGAGGCCGATGATGGAGGAGAAGCAGTCTCACAAGCGCCGAGCCCGGTCCAGCTCTAGCCGACGCTTTTGTTCCAGGCATCGCTGCTCCTCTCGTGGACGCTCCCCGAGTCCCTGCAAGGAGGAGGAGGACAAAGGCATCCGTCAGACGTGGATGGAGGAGCTCATGGTGCCCAAGAAACGCGGCCACACCCTCAAACCCCGCGGCTCCAACCTCAAACGCCTCCATCATATCTCCATCACCTCCGTCCTACAACCCAAGGCCGCCAAACTTTCAGCAGACTCAGACTTTGGTACCGGTTCTTGTTTTTTGCGAAACGAAATTTGTTCATCTGGATAACTTCAGACAAAGACGGCGTCATTACTCTCAACGACAGCATCGAAACAGCAGAGCCAGAGCAGTCTAAGCCTGGTATTGAATTCCTGAGAAATGCCAGTTCTGGCACTGCAATGGGTCGTTTGAGTGGTGTTGAATCGGATGCTTTGGTGGAGAAGGAGTCGAAGATGGTGCTGGAGAACATCCTTGCAGCCTGCATCCTTGTCTCCGGCCTCAACCTCAATGCTCACACATGCAGACTATGCTTATTACTCATCCCCGTTGCTCTTTCAGTCCAGCAATTAGTCGAAACATTAAGATGACCTTTTTTTAGAACCATAGAAGGAGGAAAATTCGAAATGCGAAGTGGAAAGAGTTCTGGCCAACGTCGTCAACGGCGCCGTCTTTGCCGTCGCAGACCAAACGGAGTCGGAAGTCCTTCTTCGAGCCTCCTGCATCGGTTGGATTTTTCAATTGATGATAGAACCAGACGTAAACAAAGAAAGATGCTTTCCAGTGGAGTCCCAGAAGGAGGCTTTCAGCATCGTAAAAAAGACATAATTTCAATATTTCGCAAGTTTTGATAGGAATGGATGTAAATTAAAAATGCGTTTATTAAAAATGCGTTTATGGAGGCGCTGCATACATGTTTACCAGCAGAACCTGAATTCTTGATAAAGGCCTGGTGTAAATTAATGGCTCTAACCTATAAACCAGCAACAATTGGCGATTGTTATATCACAGGGTTATTAGTTTTTTGCTAGGCAATAGAGAGGGCGTTTGTTCGTTCTTGAAACGTCCCAGTGAAGTTTAGCAAATAAGTTATCAAACAAAAATATAATTTAGAACTTTGCAACTTATGGAGTATTTGCAACTTATGAGTCAATTTTAAGAGGAATGAATCTAAGCATGGCTTGGGTTTGGTGGCCAGGCAGGGAGCCTTGTCTCCATTCTCCAGCCTCTTTCAACTTCATCGACTGCTCAAAACCCCACCCGTGGCTCAACATCTCTCTGCTTGCCTTGAATGCAGTCTTAAAATCCCGCCTCCACATTCACTTTGTCCCCGCCGATGGCTATTCCCATCCTCAGGTACCAATGGGTTTTCCAATGTGATAGAGAGAAAACAGTATCAGTACAATGTGAAACTTTCGAAAAGCTGCAATTAGCTCTGTTGCTTGATAAAAGGGGCTGGGTGCTACCGCTTCGCTTGCGCCAGTCCAATTAGAAAACAGTATTTGGTAGTCAGAGACCTGATCAGTTGCACTGGTGCTGCCTGCTTCGATATTCCTAATCAATGCTCATACCTCTCTTACAATTCCGAATATGCATGAATATGGTGATGAAAATGGGAGATGTGGCTGAACGGGAGTGACGCTGTGAGTCTGGTGGCCGGAGGAGCAGCTGACGTTGGCATGGCGGACTTTGCACTCACCTGGGCCCGCTTCCAGCATGTCGCCTACTCGCCACCCCTCTTCTATGATGGAGACCTTTTATTCTATCGGTTGGCTCATTGGCTTAGGCTTGAGTAAATGTAATGATAGTGAAGAATTGTCGTAAATTATGCTATATTTATTCTGCTAAAAAATTGAACTGCGGTTTGTAGTAAATAAATATTTGCTGCTTGTGCCACAAATATTTTTGAAATTTGTTTTTATGCAGCAGAACTAATATAGCTGTTCTAATATAGCTTAGTTATCTTCAAACACTCAAATAGTTGCAGCCACAATTGCATAAAATTTTCATTGAATATTTTTTGTCGAAACTTTAGCTATGACATTTCTAAAATGATTGTAAACTTCTAGTCCAGTACTCTTACGACAAAAAGACAGAGAAGGACAGCTTCTCAGACGACCTCCGCTCCGGCGAGCCTCTTTGAGCCTACGCACTTTGCTACTGCCCTTCATGCAACACTCGCTGGCTTTCTTGGCCACTTTCCTGCTCATTCGCAAAACGGCGGCTTGTTCTGGTCTCCATCGGGTGCAGGAAGGCCCCTCAAGCCTTATGCTGGGTCTCCTGCTCCGTCTGCTGCTGGAGTTGTTTGGCAGTGGCTATCTGACCACCCTCTTCAATCGCCCTCTACCCATCCTCTTGCCGCTGCGACGTCAGGGGGGCGCCTATTCTAGCACTGCTCACCCCAGCCAGTCTACAACTGAGAAAGATCAAGCCAACCACGCCCTCTACTCCGAATCTTCACGACACAGCAGCTCTGCTCAAGCTGAAGCCCCGGACGCCCTGCACTCCTGTATTGCCTTTGACTTCTGCCCTTTCATTGGCCAGCATAAGAGGCACAATTATTCCAGGTCCTGAAGAACAGAGGAAGGTGCCTCGAAAAGCTCCAGTGACGGCTGAGAGGACGGAGACGACGCCGACGATGAAGACGATGCTGGTGACGGAGAAGACGCTGATGATGGAGGAGAAGCAGTCTCACAGGCGCCAAGCCCGGTCCAGCTCTAGCCGACGCTTTTGTTCCAGGCATCGCTGCTCATCTTGTGGACGCTCCCCAAGTCCCTGCGAGGAGGAGGAGGACAAAGGCATCCGTCAGACGTGGATGGAGGAGCTCATGGTGCCCAAGAAAACGCGGCCACACCCTCAAACCCCGCGCGGCTCCAACCTCAAACGCCTCCATCATATCTCCATCACCTCCGTCCTACAACCCAAGGCCGCCAAACTTTCAGCAGACTCAGACTTTGGTACCGGTTCTTGTTTTTTGCGAAACGAAATTTGTTCATCTGGATAACTTCAGAGCAAGAAGACGGCGTAATTACTCTCAACGACAGCATCGAAAAAGCAGAGCCAGAGCAGTCTAAGCCTGGTATTGAATTCCTGAGAAATGCCAGTTCTGGCACTGCAATGGGTCGTTTGAGTGGTGTTGAATCGGATGCTTTGGTGGAGAAGGAGTCGAAGATGGTGCTGGAGAACATCCTTGCAGCCTGCATCCTTGTCTCCGGCCTCAACCTCCATGCTCACACATGCAGACTATGCTTATTACTCATCCCCGTTGCTCTTTTCAGTCCATCAATTAGTCGAAACATTAAGACGACCTTTTTTTAGAACCATAGAAGGAGGAAAATTCGAAATGCGAAGTGGAAAGAGTTCTGGCCAAGGTCGTCAACGGCGCCGTCTTTGCCGTCGCAGACCAAACGGAGTCGGAAGTCCTTCTTCGAGCCTCCTGCATCGGTTGGTTTTTTCAATTGATGATAGAACCAGACGTAAACAAAGAAAGATGCTTTCCAGTGGAGTCCCAGAAGGAGGCTTTCAGCATCGTAAAAATGACATAATTTCAATATTTCGCAAGTTTTGATAGGAATGGATGTAAATTAAAAATGCGTTTATTCGGTTTTGGGTTTCAGTTGTCTGACTTGGGTTTGGGTAGGGTCTTTATATGGAGGCACTGCATACATGTTTACCAGCAGAACCTGAATTCTTGATAAAGGCCTGATGTAAATTAATGGCTCTAATCTATAAGCCAGCAACAATTGGCTATTGTTATATTATTTTATTATTAGTTTTTTGCTAGGCAGGAGAGGGCGTTTGTTCGTTCTTGAAACGTCCCAGTGAAGTTTAACAAATAAGTTATCAAACAAAAATATAATTTAGAACTTTGCAACTTATGGAGTATTTGCAACTTATGAGTCAATTGTAAGAGAAATGAATCTAAGCATGGCTTGGGTTTGGTGGCCAGGCAGGGAGCCTTGTCTCCATTCTCCAGCCTCTTTCAACTTCATCGACTGCTCAAAACCCCACCCGTGGCTCAACATCTCTCTGCTTGCCTTGAATGCAGTCTTCAAATCCCGCCTCCACATTCACTTCGTCCCCGCCGATGGCTATTCCCATCCTCAGGTACCAATGGAGAACTTCCAATGTGATAGAGAGAAAACAGTATCAGTACAATGTGAAACTTTCGAAAAGCTGCCAATTACCAGCTCTGTTGCTTGATAAAAGGGGCGGGGCGCTACCGCTTTGCTTGCGCCAGTCCAATTATGAAAACAGTATTTTGGTAGTCAGAGACCTGATCAGTTGCACTGGTGCTGCCTGCTTCGATATTCCTAATCAATGCTCATACCTCTCTTACAAATTCCGAATATGCATGAATATGGTGATGAAAATGGGAGATGTGGCTGAACGGGAGTGACGCTATGAGTCTGGTGGCCGGAGGAGCAGCTGACGTTGGCATGGCGGACTTTTTCCTCACCTGGGCCCGCTTCCAGCATGTCGCCTACTCGCCACCCCTCTTCTATGATCAACCTTTTATTCTATCGGTTGGCTCATTGGCTTAGGCTTGAGTAAATGTAATGATAGTGAAGAATTGTCGTAAATTATGCTATATTTATTTATTCTGCTAAAAAATTGAACTGCGGTTTGTAGTAAATAAATATTTGCTGCTTGTGCCACAAATATTTTTGAAATTTGTTTTTATGCAGCAGAACTAATATAGCTGTTCTAATATAGCTTAGTTATCTTCAAACACTCAAATAGTTGCAGCCACAATTGCATAAAATTTTCATTGAATATTTTTTGTCGAAACTTTAGCTATGGCATTTCTAAAATGATTGTAAACTTCTAGTCCAGTACTACTACGAGACAAAAAGACAGAGAAGGACAGCTTCTCGAACGAGCACCTCCGCTCCGGCGAGCCTCTTTGAGCCTACGCACTTTGCTACCGCCCTTCATGCAACACTCGCTGGCTTTCTTGGCCACTTTCCTGCTCATTCGCAAAACGGCGGCTTGTTCTGGTCTCCATCGGGTGCAGGAAGGCCCCTCAAGCCTCTTAATCGATCTCCTACTCCGTCTGCTGTTGGAGTTATTTGGCAGTGGCTACCTGACCACCCTCTTCAATCGCCCCCTTCCCATACTCTTGCCGCTGCGACGTCAGGGGGACGCCTATAGTACCACTGCTGGCACAAAGGTAGTTGATCTTAAACTCTATCAAGCCTTTTTTTACCATTGGCATTTGCACCGGCACAGGTACTGGGCTACTCTCAGATACAGAAGCTGCGATTTGGCAGTCGGCTTCGCCTTCTGAATGCGCAGAAGGCAGCTTGGCTACAGGAGCACCCGGAAGATTTGAAAGAGGGCCAGCTGCTGTTGGTCTCTGACGTGAAAATGACCCTGCTGTCCTGGAGAAAGGACTGTGGAAAATGAACTGAGCTTTTCTACGACACTTCACAATCTCGCTCTCTCCACTTCATCTACAATTTTCGACTCAAGGTTCGTCCAGTGCTTGCTCTGATTCAACCCCCCCCCCCAAGAATTTGCCTCCCCAAGATTTTGCCCCCCCCCCCCCCCCCGAATTTGGCCCCCCCCCAAGATATGCCCCCCCCCAAGATTTGAAATTTTTTTTATTGGCTCATAATACTTCTCTGTACATATCTCGAAATTTAAACTCAAGGAATTTTCATGTAGATGATGGAATACCTACTTTTTTTTGAAACATAGTTAGTCTATACCGAGTTCGTCATGCTTACTAGTTAGTCTATACCGCAATATAGGGCGTAGCCACCTGACTTTTCCAAAGGCTCGTCCTCAACATAGCTAGTCCTTAACAGAAATTTAGTCCTTACCGAGTTCATTAATGTTTTAAAGTGCTCAACTAGTCAGGTACTGCCACAGTCATGACCTAGTAGAGGACGAGCATGACGTCCTAAGATTTTTTACGCAGTTGGCGAGATCTTGAAAGGTACTCCTGGTAAGGGACAAGCCCCTACTCCTTGTAGGCATGCGCCCGCCATCCGGTATGGACTAACTAAAAATCAAAAAGTAGGTATTTAATCATCTACATGAAAATTCCTTAAGTTAAAATTTCGAGATATGTAAATTGAAGTATTGTGAGCCAATAAAAAATTTTCACATCTTGGGGGGGAGGCATATTCTTGAGGAGGGGGCCAAATTGATTAGGGGGGGAGGCCAAAATCGATTAGGGGGGGCAATATTCTTGGGGGGGCTCTGGGGGGGGCCAACTTCTTGGGGGGGGGGGGGGGTTCGTAACATCAGCCGCTTGCTCTTTCTTGAGGGCCGTTGCTAGTGGTGTCATCCAATATGGAGTCTCTAGAAATTCAATAAGACGCATTGCAGCAAATGATGCGCAAGCAATCGCCGGGCTTGACGGAGGTGGCGAGTGCAGAGTCCATTCGCTTGGGCATCGTTCCAGATCCTCGCTTCTGGTCCTTTTTCTCGCACTAAAATGGAAATTAGTTTCCTCAGGCTCTAAGAGGCTTTTGCAAGGACGCGGGGATCCAGTGAGAAAAGCGACGATCAGCTGAGCTGAGACAATTGCGGCCTGCTTTGGCCTCTTCTTGGCTGCCCTGATTCTCCCAGCTCTCATATTTTTTCTGGAAATTCTTTCTCGTTGTAGCAATACATTCTTCCTGTTCTGCCTTGTTACTTGGTTTCAGTACATATTGTTTACTCAGAAGCCAAAGAGCCAGGTTGAATCAGTCTACCTATATAAAATGTTTTGACGAGCACAAGCGCGCAAGGGGTCTATGGACATAAGCAGTCATAACTCTGCTTCAGAATCATCCCTAGAGTGGGGCATGGCGGTGCAGTGCAGCAATGCGGGCCAGCTATGATTGCTGAGGCCCATTGAGCGGGGAATGCTGGAGGAGGCGAATCTGGGCCAGCTTTGATGGACGTGGTCTGTCTTTGCAGGCCCATTAGTCTCCTTACGACTCCCCTATTAGCTCACCGCACACTTCGCACACTCCAATCGCGGCTTCCTTTTTCAAAATACAGCTGACCAATGCCCTCACATTTAAGGGTGGCCAGAGAGAGATGGCTAGGCCAGGGACTCACATTAGCCGAGCAACTTCGCCTGCCGCATTGCCGCTCCCATTTCCAGGCCAGGGCCAGCTTCATGCATAGTGGATGGAGGAGGTCGGGAGGTGGAGGTTGGGGGGTTGAGGAAGGCGAGGGGAACCTTTGCATGTCCGATGAGATCAGAGGGCGCCAGTTCCTTTCCGGGAAGACCTCTGGCCGGCAATGAACCTGCAAGGCCCCCGGATGCAGAAACAACCCCACTCGACCCCTGCCAATCGCCTGTCATCGCCTTACAACCGCCTGTCAAGGGGAGGCCAACAATCACATCGCCTCCCTCCTCTCCTCCCTTCCTCCTCTTCGACCGTCGTGTGCTCGCAGCAGATTCCACTAGTAGTAGATGTATTTCCTTGACTTTTTGCTCGAGGCAATTACAAAATTTGGAAAAAAGACCCACATTTGGCTTGCCGATGGTACCAGTTTTATTTTATTATGAAAAATGCAAAAAACCATTTGTCCGAACTCCTTCTTTTTCTTCTTCTCCTTCTCCTTCTTCTCCGCATCTATTCAATGGACGATAGTAGGTATTTATTTCTTCCCCCACTCCCCCACCCTCCCCGGGTCCCTGGGCTTTATTTATTTTGTATTCTTAAGTCTTCAGTGAAATAAAGGAGCCATATGCACCAGTGGTGTAGTGGTGTAAGCGATTGGACAGCTGGATCTAACTGGTAGGTTCAAATCCTAGCTCAGGGTTCATTTTTATTTTTGTTTTTTTAAATTTGAGAAAACAACTGGTACTATCGGCAGGTCAAAAGTAATGCTCTTTTCTCCAAAAATCGATTGCCCTGAGTCTAAAATCATGAAAATTTCTCAAAAATATGTTAGTCTGCCAATAAATATGCAATGAATTTTTTATTTTCGAATTTTTTTCTTCATTATATTTTTTAAACCAGTTTATTTTTCAATTACTATTTTTTTATTTATTCAATAAAATTTAAAAACCAACCATATAAAATTTGTATTTATACATTTTATACTGTAT
>JASANA010002270.1:0-47541 GCA_030248095.1 Ptycholaimellus sp. GST1_10
AGACGATGATCTTTCTGTTGTCGGAGAAGGCAGCCTATGTCACAGGCGCCGTTTGGGAGGTCAACGGAGGCACTTTGGACCAGCCCGGCTTGAGCAACTGACTTCATTTCTGTTGTGGTTGTTATTGTGATTGAGTAGCCCGCTTTTTCGTTGTGCAACATTTTATTGGAAAAGTATTTTAAAATTAACAAGTGAAAAAAGTATATCGCAAAGAACCTTCAGCACTTACATGAAAGTTTCAAATTTTCAACCCTTTCATGAAAATTCTTTAAACTACAATTCCTCTGCAGTACATCACAACCCATCTCCGCTCAAACTGAATGTTTTGAGAGCCAGCAAAAGGGAACGGTTCCAAAAGCAGCGAAACCAATTATTCAGCAGCCAGAACTATTCTCTATGATTTCATGCGATAAGAAAACTGGCAGGCTAGCTAGACCAAGACAATTTGCAGCGATAGTGTAAGCGCGGATGAGAACAGCTGAAAT
Source organism: Ptycholaimellus sp. GST1_10 (assembly GCA_030248095.1). Lineage (NCBI taxonomy): Eukaryota > Metazoa > Nematoda > Chromadorea > Chromadorida > Chromadoridae > Ptycholaimellus > Ptycholaimellus sp. GST1_10. The sequence goes on from JASANA010002270.1 coordinate 486, forward strand.
TAAACTCGCCAGCTGCCAAGTTGTCGCCATTGGATAGATTGAAAGGCTGGAGTTGGAAGCCCGGATGCAAGGCCAACCTCCTGGTCGCAGCCTCCAACCATCGCTCGTAGCAGCCGTTGAACTCCTGTAGTACTTGTTTTTTTGCCTCATTTGAGATGCTATTTATCAGCAAATCACTAAATAAAACTTTTGTCGCAGACCTCAAATGAATTTTTCCCAAACCTCAAAATGCGTTCACAGAGTCAACTTTTCAATCAAAATTCCGATCAACTTTTCTGCTTTCAACCAGCCTATGACAAGAACCTGCTAAGGATTATTTAGTCTTACAGGGTGCCAAAAGCGTCGATTCGGTGTGTCACATGAGATAGTAAGGGTGAGACTGCGACGCTGCTCCTCGACCACTCGAAGCAGACGCCAGGCCAGGTCCCAGTCGGCCACATCGCGTTCCATCCACCAATCCACGCTTTTCAACTTCAAAAGGCTTCTTATTGCCGAGAGGAGGGAAGCAGAGGATTATGAAAAAGTGGATGCCTCCGTGGCGCCGCTGACAGCTGGCTCCAGGCCGAGAAGCCAGCCTCGAAGGCTGAGATGGCGTAGGCCGGGTGGCAGACCGCCGTATTTGAGGTCCACCTCTTCACCGCCCGGCCCTATGGTTGGATCTGGCAGGCGCAGACGAAGCTCCGTTAGCAGCGGCCAGTGGGCCAGTTGCAGACAGGAAAGCTGCATTCCCTGCACCAGCTCAAGGTCCAGCCGCCTACGAATTGCCAGCATCTACTCCACTGCTGAGCCAATAGGTTGAGATCGTCTAATTACTGCAGCGATGGAGAGAGCTGGAAAAACCAATTCGTCGGCCTGCAAAACAAGACTTAGTCTTTTCCACCCAGCTCAACTGGGAATAGGCTGGTCTCTACTCGCCATCGCCGATGAATTCTTTGAGGTTGGGCAGATGGAGAACCAAGTTCCCGAGCAGTTGCCGATCTTCGCTTGACAGGTCCGATATGCGGACCTATAGGTGAGCGGGAAGATCTGGGTAGAATCAAGGCAGCAACAAAAATCAACCTCAAGGCTTCTTATATTTGCGAAATTCAAATGCTGCGTGAGAAATTCCACGGCAGCGCCAATATCCGTACCCAGCGCGGCGCGGCACCGACTCAGCTGGGCTGGACCGCACATTGAGATGTCCACTCCTAGTTCTGCCTTTGAAAACAGGGCAAACTTTTTCTGCCAGGAAATATATTGTAAAATTTGTAAGAAGAAGAAGAAAACTAGTAATGTATTAAAAAAGGTGGGAAAGATGTTCAGGGTGTCAGCCGAATAATGAAAGAAAAAGAAACATCCGGAATACCAGGGGCCCGCCCCATCCAAAGGCGTCCAGAAATCTCTCCAGATGGGCTTTGTGTTGGCCGGGTTTTGGCCTCATTATCCACAGGCCGACGCTATCAGCCTGCATCCCTTTCCTGCCTTTGAAACTTTGAAAATTGCAGCAGCTGAGACATTTACATTTGCCATATTCCCTCGTTAAAGAAAAAAATGTTAAGGGACTTTATAAAGTGCGTTATTTAAAAGCATTTTGCTTATTTGCTCCAACAAAGTTTGCTATCCCTAACCTAAAGCTATTTCGCTCTTGTTCAGTATTAAGAGCATTATGCCACACTTGAAGTCGTTGCAACTCTTAAAAGTTTGTGAAAGAACCTTTTTCCAGGCATCTTTTTCGACGAGGCATTTGATGGCATAGTTTGTTTGGCCCAAAAGGAGCAGATCTTTAGCTCCAAGCTGACGGAAGAGAGCTTTTTCCGCGGCATAGCTGGCACTCAGCAAATTCGCTAACATGGCTTCACTGTAGCACTCTGCTTGAGAAATGGGATTTCCCTTGTGAGAAAGCTTCTAAGACATAGGCTCGCAGTTTACATGCTGCGTAGCGTCTGAGCGCTTGATGCCGAGTACTGCAAACAGACGCCTGTCTCATGCTCAGTTCTTTCGCTCGGCTATGAACCATGTTCTGCCATTTGAGCCACTTTTACAGAATTTATGTCTGGATCCAATTTACAATGTAGTGTTTCATTTTATTTATTTTGATGCCTGAACTAAAAATGTTTGCGATATTTTTTTACAAATTGAAAAATTAGTTACAAAAAACGTTCAAATGAATGAATATATCATACAAACTTCATTGCACTTGATTTTTCTAATTTTGAAATTAGCGAAGTTAGCCTTTCGGGCCGCTTCGCAGTCAAAAATTTGACCTATTTTGAGTGCTAAGGTACTTCTGAAGAAACATTGAAACCGAAATGCTTTCCAGTGGTGATATATAAAACTTGCTTTGAGTCCATATGTGTAATCGTCTGAAAAATTGTTAGAATTTGACACCAAAACACGTTGGTTAAATATTGATTCTTTACAGGTTTGAACAAGGTGGTGGTGAACCACTTCGTCTTGGGGCATCGTAAAGGGTTATTGATTTGAAAAACGGTGTTTTCATTGCGATGCTGCCAAAAATTCACTGCAATTCGCCTCATTGTTTGTGACATTGTTCTGATATCTGCAGTTTCCTAAAAGAGATTCAAGTGTGGTTCGCAGAAAGCTGTGCATAGGTGAAACTGCACTTAGGTTTGTTACACAGTCCAATCCCACGATACATAAGAGGATATGATTACCTGTCAGTATTTAGAGCCATCGACTGATTTGTGCCTTTTTCACTGTGTTTGTGCCGCGGACAATGGACAAAAGGCCATATTTCCCGACTCATTTCCGCCGATCAATCCGAGGCAATGAAATGGAGCCAATCGCAAAAGGTGAGCGCAGGATGGCTGAGGTGAGTGAAGGAGGGGTTTGTGTTTGAGAGTGCCGGAACGAAGTCGTCTGCCCTCCTCTGTCGATCCATCCATGGTCCCTCCTCTTTCTCTCTCTCTGTTCGCCCCTTACAACCAGGGCCTTTGGCGGAGGGGTGGGGGAGGGCGGCATATTACATCCCCGGATCCTCCCTCCCTCACCCTGTCCTAGAGAGGGAGGGGGAGTGGCGGGGGGAACTTTGAGGCCACACACAGGCCCAGCATCGCCGTCGTCATTCCTACACTGGGCCTCACTCCTCTTTCGCGCACCGCACTGCCTCCCTCTACTGACCTTCATTTCTGCCGGCTTTTTCCACCAATTTCCCAATGGACGCTCACTTGTCGCCCGCTTTTTCCATTTTCTCATGTCCTGCAGAGAACAATTGTGACGTGGGAGATCGTTCGAGAGTTTGAGTCAAATTAGGATGGGAAAGGCATTGAGTCGATCTCTTCATCCATGAATTTACGCCTAAATTTTGTAGAATTTTGCGCCGATATTTGGGAAGAGGTAATTGAGAGGGTTTCCAAAAATTGTGGGATGGTAGTGTTCTAGGAGGAGGCGCGGTGGAGGCGGTCCATTGTGCTACTCAGCGGCTAGTTTTCGCGCCCCCAGGAGAGAGCGGCCATACACAAGTGGGAAGGATTGGGATATGCCTCCTTGAGCAGGCATCCAGCCTCCTCACTCCTCCTCCTCCGCCCAAAAAGCTTCCCTGCCTTTCTTTCTCCCCCCCTCTATTCCTTTACGTTCTCCCCCCAGGAGAGAGCGGCCATACACAAGTGGGAAGGATTGGGATATGCCTCCTTGAGCAGGCATCCAGCCTCCTCACTCCTCCTCCTCCGCCCAAAAAGCTTCCCTGCCTTTCTTTCTCCCCCCCCCCCTCTATTCCTTTACGTTCTCCCCCCAGGAGAGAGCGGCCATACACAAGTGGGAAGGATTGGGATATGCCTCCTTGAGCAGGCATCCAGCCTCCTCACTCCTCCTCCTCCGCCCAAAAAGCTTCCCTGCCTTTCTTTCTCCCCCCCTCTATTCCTTTACGTTCTCCCCCCAGGAGAGAGCGGCCATACACAAGTGGGAAGGATTGGGATATGCCTCCTTGAGCAGGCATCCAGCCTCCTCACTCCTCCTCCTCCGCCCAAAAAGCTTCCCTGCCTTTCTTTCTCCCCCCCCCTCTATTCCTTTACGTTCTCCCCCCAGGAGAGAGCGGCCATACACAAGTGGGAAGGATTGGGATATGCCTCCTTGAGCAGGCATCCAGCCTCCTCACTCCTCCTCCTCCGCCCAAAAAGCTTCCCTGCCTTTCTTTCTCCCCCCCTCTATTCCTTTACGTTCTCCCCCCAGGAGAGAGCGGCCATACACAAGTGGGAAGGATTGGGATATGCCTCCTTGAGCAGGCATCCAGCCTCCTCACTCCTCCTCCTCCGCCCAAAAAGCTTCCCTGCCTTTCTTTCTCCCCCCCTCTATTCCTTTACGTTCTCCCCCCAGGAGAGAGCGGCCATACACAAGTGGGAAGGATTGGGATATGCCTCCTTGAGCAGGCATCCAGCCTCCTCACTCCTCCTCCTCCGCCCAAAAAGCTTCCCTGCCTTTCTTTCTCCCCCCCTCTATTCCTTTACGTTCTCCCCCCAGGAGAGAGCGGCCATACACAAGTGGGAAGGATTGGGATATGCCTCCTTGAGCAGGCATCCAGCCTCCTCACTCCTCCTCCTCCGCCCAAAAAGCTTCCCTGCCTTTCTTTCTCCCCCCCTCTATTCCTTTACGTTCTCCCCCCAGGAGAGAGCGGCCATACACAAGTGGGAAGGATTGGGATATGCCTCCTTGAGCAGGCATCCAGCCTCCTCACTCCTCCTCCTCCGCCCAAAAAGCTTCCCTGCCTTTCTTTCTCCCCCCCTCTATTCCTTTACGTTCTCCCCCCAGGAGAGAGCGGCCATACACAAGTGGGAAGGATTGGGATATGCCTCCTTGAGCAGGCATCCAGCCTCCTCACTCCTCCTCCTCCGCCCAAAAAGCTTCCCTGCCTTTCTTTCTCCCCCCTCTATTCCTTTACGTTCTCCCCCCAGGAGAGAGCGGCCATACACAAGTGGGAAGGATTGGGATATGCCTCCTTGAGCAGGCATCCAGCCTCCTCACTCCTCCTCCTCCACCCAAAAAGCTTCCCTGCCTTTCTTTCTCCCCCCCTCTATTCCTTTACGTTCTCCCCCCAGGAGAGAGCGGCCATACACAAGTGGGAAGGATTGGGATATGCCTCCTTGAGCAGGCATCCAGCCTCCTCACTCCTCCTCCTCCGCCCAAAAAGCTTCCCTGCCTTTCTTTCTCCCCCCCTCTATTCCTTTACGTTCTCCCCCCAGGAGAGAGCGGCCATACACAAGTGGGAAGGATTGGGATATGCCTCCTTGAGCAGGCATCCAGCCTCCTCACTCCTCCTCCTCCGCCCAAAAAGCTTCCCTGCCTTTCTTTCTCCCCCCTCTATTCCTTTACGTTCTCCCCCCCAGGAGAGAGCGGCCATACACAAGTGGGAAGGATTGGGATATGCCTCCTTGAGCAGGCATCCAGCCTCCTCACTCCTCCTCCTCCGCCCAAAAAGCTTCCCTGCCTTTCTTTCTCCCCCCCTCTAGTCCTTTACGTTCTCCCCCCAGGAGAGAGCGGCCATACACCAGTGGGAAGGATTGGGATATGCCTCCTTGAGCAGGCATCCAGCCTCCTCACTCCTCCTCCTCCGCCCAAAAAGCTTCCCTGCCTTTCTTTTCTCCCCCCTCTATTCCTTTACGTTCTCCCCCCAGGAGAGAGCGGCCATACACAAGTGGGAAGGATTGGGATATGCCTCCTTGAGCAGGCATCCAGCCTCCTCACTCCTCCTCCTCCGCCCAAAAAGCTTCCCTGCCTTTCTTTCTCCCCCCCTCTATTCATTTACGTCCTCATCAATTGCCTTCGCATTGTTCCCAGCCACCTCTACGCAGGAAACTTTCCCACTTTCATGCTACCAGCTTAATGAATCAGCTCCAGTGCACGTATAGCTGCGATTGGCGATTAGAGCCTCCTCTAGCAAACAGGAGCTAATAAGTGATGGGAGATAGAAGGAGGGTTAGAGTGTTGGAGCTCTTTGTGAGCGGCAGATGTGCAGCGTGCTTGCGGGCTAGCAGCTGGGAGGAGAAGTGAGAGGCTGAGCCCAGCTGAGCTGGCCAGCAGCAAACGCCAGTCTTCTTAGCGCTCTGGTCAGAGAAGGACAGAAGGAGGTCGGCTTGGATGATCCTCCCTCCGCATTGTCCCAGGGAAGACCCCCTCTTCATGGCCCCACGGCATCTTCAGGCCGACGAACCCTATCGTTCTCACTGTCGCCTCCCCCCGTGTGTTCCTGTAGGGCGAGAGTGACCAGAGGGGTGGGGGGGTGTCCTGGTGTCCTGCCACCCTCGAGATGGCCTGCTCAATGACGGGAGGCGGAGAGGAGGTGGCGAAGGGGTCTCTGAGTGTAGGTGGGGTGGAGGGAGGGGGGTGCTTCTGTAAGCGCGACACCTGAGCAGGACGGAGGGTGGTGGTGGTGGTGGTCTTTCTTTGGCGGCTCTCTCTTGCAGACGATGTGAGAGGTGGCCAGGCGACGCCCCCCCCCAGGAAACTCTCTCTGCCAGACATGCTCCATCTCCTCCTCCTCCTCACCTCCGCCGCCTCCCGCGGCCTCGCCCAGGAAGAGCCCCTCCCGCCCTCCAGCGAGGATCAGCTGGCAGCGCTTGCCAGTGATATTATTGGTGAGCTTTTGTCTGGCTTCGGTCGAATGTCTGAAGGGGTTGTCAGCTTGGGTTGCTTGAGATAAGGGGTGCAGATTGCTGGAAGTATGTGCAGGGAAAGGAGGCGAGGGGGCGTTAGAAGAGGCGGGTCTGGACCCCAACCGTTGGCCACTCAGCCTCATAAATTCTTCGGCCTACTGGAACCTGGATGTTCATGCGGCCGGCAATATCGCTGATGCACGTCAGGGTCAGGTATTCACCGCTCTTTTACAGCTGACAGTATATAGGTCCAGGAAGAGTTCCATATGGGAGAGTGAAAGGATATTTTGAGCAATGGCTGAGCGGTTACCTGCCGGAGGCAGAGAAGATCTTCGCCATCGCAGCCAAGGCAGGCTGGGACTACTTCACCAACATCACCCACAGCAATCGACAGACCTTGCTGGATGCTGAACAGGTAGAGTGCCTAGAGTCTGCTTTTGCAAGGATCCCACTGAGAGATTTGGTGTGCAGGTGTTGGGACTCTTCCTGAAGGCCACCGCGGAGCAGGCCAGAGCTTTTGACCTGCCAGCCCTCTCTGCCAATTCTTCCCTCCAGCGCATTCTCAATGTTTGCCAATTCCTCTTCTACACCATTATAAGCTTGTCTATAAAGTTTATAAAAACGGGCACTAACCTTAAGACCCGGTTTTTGGTAGGAACACGAATCCTATAAAGGAGGCCGGACATAAATTTTTTGACCCCCATTTTTTATTGCAGATTTTAAATCTCCATACAATTTTATGTATCTCCACCAATTTTGGGCGGAAAATTTGGAAAATTGGGCTAGCTACAGCTCCAAACGTGAAGGGAAGTCAAAAACTTGCTAAAATTTTAGTTTTAGCGAATTCAGCTTACAAAACTGGCAATTTCTAGGTATTTTTCATTCAAAATACTAGCATTATGGGTATCGATCGAAAGCTAACCGTCTTGCCGACCTGTCTGTGCCCTTGCTTTATTCCGAATATGCACCTGGATCGAAAAAAGTTTCGTTAACTTGCTGATTACCAAAATCTAAATTTTTCCACTTTTGCAGAAAATTGTCATTTTTATGCCCTTAACTTACATATTCGGGTAAATGACTATCATTTTTGAAATTATCGTTAAATTATGGTCTAGAAAATGCTGAAAAATGTTCCAAAAAGTGGTGTTCCAAACGAGCGGCAAGCGCTTTTATAAGCCACAGTCAAGAATGGCCCCATGTTATAACATAGGGCACTTAAGCGAAGTTGCAATTTTTGCACTAAAAAACTTCATGCTCCTATGCAGATCAATATTACTCAATTTCCTTTTGTAAGCTTACTTATCTAGGCCTAATGCAAAAATTTTTGAAGAAAAAATATTGGATTTCACTTGGCAATTTTGAAAAAAGACCCAAAGATCGAGGGCAGGTCAAGAATTGGCCCTATGCTATAACAGGGGCAAAAAACGACCAAAAAATTTTTGGTCTTGAATTTTGATTCCAATGGCCTAAATCGATACTCCTGCCTCATATACACCAGAAAATGTAATTTTTGTAGCCAGTTTTGATGAATTTTGAAATTTGGCTTTTACAGATTTTTTCCAAAGTTTCACTCTAAGCTTGTCCCAAAATCCCATAGTATGGAATTTCAAAATACGGCAAAATGGGCCACAAAAATGACATATTCTGGTGTATTTGAGGCAGGAGTATCGATTTAGGCCATTGGAATCAAAATTCAAGACCAAAAATTTTTTGGTCGTTTTTTGCCCATGTTATAGCATAGGGCCAATTCTTGACCTGCCCTCGATCTTTGGGTCTTTTTTCAAAATTGCCGAGTTAAATCCAATGTTTTTTCTTCAAAAATTTTTGCATTAGGCCTAGATAAGTAAGCTTACAAAAGGAAATTGAGTAATATTGATCTGCATAGGAGCATGAAGTTTTTTAGTGCAAAAATTGCAACTTCGCTTAAGTGCCCTATGTTATAACATGGGGCCATTCTTGACTGTGGCTTATAAAAGCGCTTGCCGCTCGTTTAGAACACCATTTTTTGGAACATTTTTCAGCATTTTCTAGACCATAATTTAACGATAATTTCAAAAATGATATTCATTTACCCGAATATGTAAGTTAAGGACATAAAAATGACAATTTTCTGCAAAAGTGGAAAAATTTAGATTTTGGTAATCAGCAAGTTAACGAAACTTTTTTCGATCCAGGTGCATATTCGGAACAAAGCAAGGGCACAGACAGGTCGGCAAGATGGTTAGCTTTCGATCGATACCCATAATGCTAGTATTTTGAATGAAAAATACCTAGAAATTGCCAGTTTTGTAAGCTGAATTCGCTAAAACTCAAATTTTAGCAAGTTTTTGACTTCCCTTCACGTTTGGAGCTGTAGCGAGCCCAATTTTCCATATTTTGCGCCCAAAATTGGTGGAGGTACATAAAATTTTATGGAGATTCAAAATCTGCAATAAAAAATGGGGGTTAAAAAATTTATGTCCGGCCGATTCTTGCTATTCTTAAAAAGTGCCTCTTAAAATGAGAGGAAGATGGGCAGTGTGAGTGATAGAAGGGATGCAGATGCTAAGCATGGAAGGACTGACGGCACTGGAGCCGACGGAATACGCCCGTCTCTCCGCCCTCACTCAAGGCATCAGCCAGGCATTCCAGGCTGGTACGCATTGCCAAGAAGGTTCGATCCTATTTCTTTCGCCCACCTCATTCCTCTGATTACCATGATCATGAGTCCAGTCCATCGGGTTAGCAAAATATGAAAGAAGAGCGATAGAAAGATGAAATATGTTAAGGACAAGCAGCGCCGTGTGAGCTGAACTGGCCGCGGGTGCAGGGGATGATGGGAACCTCTTGGAATGCCGAGGAGTTGGCCTACATCTGGCAAACCTGGCACTACGCCCTTGGACCCTCCCTTCGCCAGCCCTACCTGGAGCTCGTTCAACTCAGCAACCAAGGTCTCTTTTCAATCCTCCCTTCAGCTCAGAGCTTCACATCATCTGGCCTTGCATAAGCCTGGTCAATGAGACCCAAGAATTGCAGGTGCCAATTTGAACGGCTACCGAGATGCGGGTGAGCTGTGGCGTAGTCCGTTTGAGGAAAATGCGCCAGCTCTTGGTTGGTCTTCTACCTTTTCGCATATTCATCCTTTTGAGCTAGTTTATAGACTGTGGGTTGACGAATTTCTGATAACTTGACTTGATTTATGCTGATGTAGCGAAGATGTTTGCTCAAAGACAACTACTGCAGGCAAGGACGGCATCGTCTCCCTGCAAGCAGAGCTGGAGCGTCTGTGGACGGACATGAAACCGCTCTACCAGAACCTCCACGCCTACACTCGGCGTCGCCTGGCTGCCCTTCACTCGGCCACCTCGCCTGGCCTATTGACCGCCGACGGAGCCATTCCTGCTCACCTGCTCGGTTCGTCTCTTTACTTCCTTTTACTCCTCAGCTATTCCAAGCTTTCAATGATGATGGAAGAGATGATGGCTGACTCCTAGAACCCCCCCCCCCCCCCCCCGAAGATATACACCCCCCCCCCCCCGAAGATATACACCCCCCCCCCCCCCCCCCCGAAGATATACACCCCTCCCCCCGAAGATTTACACCCCCCCCGAAGATTTACACCCCCCCCCCGAAGGGTACTATATTGAAAATTTTTTTATTGCCTTAGTATACTTCTCTTTACATATCTCGAAATTTAAACTCACGGAATTTTCATGTAGATGATTAAATACCTACTTTTTACTGTAGTTACTAGTAGGTAGCTACTGCCACAGTATGGACCATGGCTCCTAAGCAACTAGTAGGTACTGCCACAGTATGGACCATGGCTCCTAAGCAACTATGGGTGGTACTGCCACAGTATACGCGCATTTTGACTAAGCCTAAGGGGTTGCCGTAAACAGTATCCTAGTACTACTCCTGGTAGTGGGCAGACTAACTAGTAGCAGTAAAAAGTAGGTATTTAATCATCTACATGAAAATTCCGTGAGTTTAAATTTCGAGATATGTAAAGAGAAGTATGTTAAGGCAATAAAAAAATTTTCAATATAGTACCCTTCGGGGGGGTGTAAATCTTCGGGGGGGGGGGGGGGTGTAAATCTTCGGGGGGGGTGTATATCTTCGGGGGGGGGGGGGGTTCTAGGAGCCCGCCGAGATGGCTTGCAGGGTCCATGTCAGGGGACAGTTGGCTGGCGCTGTTCAGCGTTCTGGCGCCCTTCCCCGAGGTCCATCCTGGCCTAGGCGGCGGCGCCGATTACGTCATACAGTCTGAGGGAGACGAGGCTCAGGACATCGTCTACACTGTTCCCCATTTATTCCTTTTCTCTCCTACGCTCTTCCTGTGGCCAGTTCTCTAACAGAAGAAACATAATACGGCTAAAAGGATGAATTGGGGAAATTGTAGGACCCATACACTGGGCCAACAGATCCGGTGGCCGTTAAACTGGTGGAGAAAGGCTACACTGTCACCCAGATGTTCAAAGGTTTCAGCTAAGCTTCTGCTTTGTCCAGTCTGGCTAACAGAGGATGAGGGAATTTGACAAAAGAATTGACTTCCATTAGAGTGGCAAAAGAATTGATGCACAGATGCGGAGGCACTGTTCCGAAGCCTGGGGCTGGAGCCGTTGCCGGAGTCATTCTGGTCGGGCAGTATGCTGGAGCATCCGTTGACCAGGGACGTCTTCTGCCATCCGCCCACTGCATTTGACCTCAAAAACGGCCAGGACTTTTGGTTTTTTCTTCTTCTTTCTTATTTCCTGCAATGTAAAGGGCACTGCAAGCCTAAATGGAGGCAGTAAGAAGATGTTTGTAGGGTTAAGATGTGCGGCCAGTTGACGCGTATGGACTACGTGGAAGCACATCGTCTTGTTGCACATGCTTATTACCAGTACAGCTACAGGTGAATTCCTCATAACATCAATTTTTACTTGACGATTCAGCATTTCTTAGCTTTCGCAACACCTTCCTATTTTTCCAAGCCACATGAGAAATGATGGAATTGAATTACTCTAAAACATCATTTTGGTTTATGTCCTGCTTGAAACATAAAACGAGTGGGTTGCAGAGAGCAGCCGTTGACATTCCGGGAGGCAGCCAATCCGAGCATGGCGCAGGCGGTGGCGGACGCCGTCGGCCTCCTCGCCAACTCCAAATCCTACCTCCGCTCCAAAGGACTCTTCCCTGCCGATGCCAACAATGTCCTCAACCCCCTTCACTCCTCCACTCCCCTACCACTCCCCTACCATAAGTGATGTTTGAGGATGAGTCAGAGGGGGAGAAGGAGCGGGTGAACGCCCTGCTGGAGGAGGCGCTGGAGTGGCTGCCGGGCGGCGCCTTCGCCCTGGTGGTTGACTCCTGGCGCTGGGGCGTCTTCGACGGCAGCATCAAGGCCGAGGAACTCAATGCCGCCTGGTGGAGGCTGAGGGAGCAGTACCAGGGTATGGAGGAGGGGAAGAAGTGGAAGAGGTCATGGCTGGCTGGTGCAGGAATGAAGCCGCCGGCGGAGCGTTCTGAGCTCTTCTTTGATGCCATTGGGAATCCGGCCGTAGCCACGCAGCAGTTCCCGGCCATACGACGCCTCCTATCCTATATCCTACACTTTCAGCTCCTCAAACGTTTGCCGCCCTGTCCTTCTGTGATGATGGAGATAAGAAAATTGATGAGTGGAGGTAGCCAGGAAAGAGGGATAGGGAAGGAATGAGGGTGTGGGGTTGTAGACTGGTGCGGTCAGACGCGGTTGTCGGTGGAGGACTGCGATCTGAGCCAGCGTGCGTCGGCGGCGGGGATGAGCCTGAAGAAGCTCATGCAACCCGGCCTCTCACAGCCTTGGACTGGTTCCTTATTTCTCCATTTTTTCTTCTTTTCAGTGAAGCTAAAACCGTATTAAATTGCGTAAATTCATATCTCTTGCCACCAAACAAAGAAACATAATCAATGCGGTTAACTATAGTTGGAGTGTTTGAATGAGGATGAAGAGAGAATAAGATAGTCCTGATGGTAGAAGATGTTGAGAAACATTGGCGGCAGCAACTGGAAGCGGAGGCATGGAAGCAGAGCCACTGCTCGAACACTTTGCACCGCTCCTCCAATGGCTCAAGGAAACCAATGAGCGCAACAATGAATACATCGGTTTCCTTACCACTAACAGCTTCATTGCTTGGGGTAGCAAAAGAAGCTTGTTTAGGCTGGGACGGTTCCGGCAAGCCCTACGATCTGAAAAGTCTGATGGGAGGCGTCGCCTTACAGCAACACAATCAAGTTCCTGTCCATTTGGTTCCTCTTCTTTTCCTTGACTCCAGTTTAACTATTTCCCAAATCCTTACGTGAAATTGATGATTCTCGTTTGCACAAATCCAGTGAGAAGGTGGTGAAGAAGTATGCAAATTGCAGCAAGGACTGGAGGGTGCGGCAAATGCGATGCCGGGGGAGAGCTGTGGGCGAGGCGAGCTGTGCATCTCAGACAGCGTGTGTAACGGGACCCACTGCGTTTGCGGCCCCGGGTTCTTCGACTTTCAGGCACACCTACTTTCTCTTCCCATCCTTCCCCTTCTAATCGCTGCTCCATCTTCAGGCTGAAGGCGAGCGCTACTGCGTTGAAGGCGATGGCAGCGAAAATGCATTCGTCCAGTTTGGAGGTGATTTTGTCAATTATAGCCTACTATCAGTGCAGTTGATGATTATTCAGAGAATATTAGGCTAGATGAAATAGCAGAGAGAAGGCTGCGGAGTTTGAAGGGAATGGGGTGCTGGAGATCGACGGTGTGGAGGGCGAATCGGCAGCAGCAGAGCCAGATGTGAAATCGGGGCGGGTGCCGGGTCAAAGACCGCCCAAGTCCACCGCCTCCCCAACCCTCTTCCTGTCCACATTCCTGCTCACTGTCCTAATGTGTCTGAAATTATGAGCTTCGCCCTGGCCTCATGAGGAGCCCCCACTCTGTTTCTCAACAGGCTCCGTTGAAAGCGCCACTACTTGCTTGCCTGTATGCACACTGCCTGTTGTTTTGGTTGAAATTTAGAAGACTTTATGGCTGCTGTGAGTAGGCTTTTGCTGCCATTGCACGTTGTGCGTGCTTCGTGTATAGAGCAGAGCTACTGCAAGGATAAATGTGGTAAAAGACAGAAAAACTGGATGCAGAAAACGAGAAAGTGTGGTTCGCTTCCATGATTCAAAGAAGATAGAGATTCAATCAATCAAGTTAGTTCAAGTTTATCAAGTTTATCATTCGGCAGACCACTCATAAACGTAACCTAGCCCCTCGTCTGGCGCCTGCAACGATCATGGCTGCTCAAACGGGATTCTACGGAATGCTCTGCTACAATACCGATTAAGAGCTGCCTCTGTGGAATGAACTGAACCGCAGCTCACGCAATGTGTATGTGCACAATAAAGAAGGTGCGCTAGAAATGTTTTTTTTGAGCTTCTTTGTTTGTTCCTTGTCCCCTGATTCGTTCATTTTTAAGCTAGTCGAGAGCAAGCGAAAAACAAGACCCGCAAGATCTGACAGTAATATACTACAAAAAACATCAATTTTTGCGCGGCCGAAGGCCGCCTGCCGCGGAGGGCAGGGCAGTCAGAGCTCCGTAGGCCGGAGGGCATGGGTGCGGAGGCCCCGCAGCGTCGCCTCGCATGCGACGCATGATAGGCGATGCGTAGGGGCCGTAGCACCCGTGCCCGGAGGCCGGAGGAGCGCTGGCGCCCGCCCCCAAGCGGCGGGCGGCCAAGGCCAGCTTAAGCAGTTACCCCCTTTTTGCGTCCGTCTGTCCGCATATATATATATATATATATATATATATATATATATATATATATATATATATATATATATATATATATATATATATATATATATATATATATATATATATATATATATATATATATATATATATATGTGTGTGTGTGTCCCAGGCCCGTACTCCGCGGTTTTTCAACGAAATTGGCTGATTTTTTGCATGAAGGTCCGCCTAGGCGGTGCCTCGGGACCATTTTTGGTGCTTGGCGTAATTTTTGGAATTTCGCCCAAAACTCAATTTTTTGATGTTTCAAAACACTAAAAATCGTAAATCACTGGTTTTTCCATGAAATTAGCTGAAATTTTGCAGGAAAGTCCGTCTTGGTGATGCCTTGGCACCATTATTAGGGCTTGGCGAAATTCTTCGATTTTCACCCAAAACTCAATTTTTTGATGTTTCAAAATGCGAAAAATCGTAAATCACTGGTTTTTCAATGAATTTTGTTGATTTTTGGCAGATACGTCCGTCAAAGTATTATCTTGAAGCTGGCAAGAGGAAATTTTGAAATATTTAGTATTTATTGATTTATAGTCAAAAACCCAAAATCTTGATGTTTCAAAAATTTGAACAAGCATAAGTCCACGGTTTTTCAATAAAATTATCTGATTTTTGGTATCTACGTCCATGAAAGTAATATCTTAAAGCTGGCAAAAGGAATTTTTGGTAAATTATTAGTATTTCTCGATTTATAGTTAAAAGCCAAAATCTTGATGTTTCAAAAATCGAAACATGTATAATTCATGGTTTTTTCACTGAAATCTTTTGAATTTTGGCATGCATTTTCATCTAGGTGGTGTCTTGAGGTAAGGCCGCGCATCTTGGCAACCGCCGAGAATACCTTGTTTTAAATTTTAACTTGCTTCTTTTTTGATGTTACCTTAAAGGTTTGCCCTTGATTAATTACATTTTAGGAAAATAGTGCAGTAATTTTTTTATCAAACCTTGAATTTTTTTTGAAAAATTTTTTCGAATTTTAATTAAGCTGTCATCTTGGATATTGACAAAAAAGGAAATCGACTGTTCATTATCATTTTTCAGCGCTATCAAGCCAAAAACCATTTGACAAAAAAATAATAAAAGCATAGTCAAAATTCAAAAAAATTAAAAGCAATAAGCTAAAATTAATTGACTAATTAAAAATGCCACTAAAATAATAGAAAAACAAATTGTTCACTCCTAACAATATAAAACTTATCTATTGGGAGATGCGCGTGGGTTTCCCCTCAAAAAGCGCAATCATGAACCGCAAGGCGTAATAACTACCATGCAGCAGGTGGTCTAGGCGGAGGAACATTCACAGAGAGCGGCACTGGTTTGGACTTCCAGCCCTACACGAAGACCTATAAATGTATTCCCCTTTTTTGCCACCACCTGCCTCTAGTCGCCTCATTTTGTTTTTCCCAGCCCCAAAAAGGACTATGCTAGCCCCCCCCCACTTATACATTCCCCACCCACTTATATAATCCCCCCCACTTAAAAATTGAAAATTTTTTAATGCTTTAAAATACATATCTGCGCATATCTCGAACTTTAAACTCAAGGAATTTTCATGCAGTTGATTAAATACCTATTTTTTAGAAACACAGTTAGTCTATACCGGATGGCGGGCGCATGCCTACCAGGAGTAGGGGCTTGTCCCCTACCAGGTGTATCAAGTAGGCGCAAGTTTCCAATGTCTCGGCCTCGAGCTAGTGTGGCAGTACCTACTAGTTAGTTATTCTATTAGGTACTGCCACAGTAGATTGAGGCCGAGACATTGGAAACTTGCGCCTACTTGATACTCCTTGTAGGGGACAAGCCCCTAGTCCTGGTAGGCATGCGCCCGCCATTCGGTATGGACTAACTATGTTTGTAAAAAGTAGGTATATAGTTGTTTATATAAAAATTCCTTGAGTTTAAATTTCGAGATATGCGCAGATATGTATTTTAAAGCATTAAATTTTTTTTCACTTTTTGAGTGGGGGGAATTATATAAGTGGGTGGGGAATGTATAAGTGGGTGGGGAATGTATAAGTGGGTGGGGAATGTATAAGTGGGTGGGGAATGTATAAGTGGGTGGGGAGCTAGCATAGTCCCCACCCCAAAAACACGTGTGCCTGCCCTTTCCAGAGCTGATTCAGGCGCAGCTCTATGAAAGTCCAATTCATTCGTTGGCCACAGCAGTTGCCTGGCTACGTTGCGCCCTCCATTTGTTTGCTCGGCAGCCATGAACTGCGATATGTCGCTGGCCTGTTTGCCTTGGCTGCGCTCTCACCTCCACGACCATCCCTGCCCTCCTCTCCTCACTCAGCCCCCATTTCACTGAAAAAGAAAATCCCCCTCTACTTCCAGGCTTTTCCTCCTCTCCACATGCGCTTGCTTGACCTGGCAAACCCGGCCTGATTAAATATAGACCAGTAGAGCTGCTCCATTTGCACCCCTGCTCGTCTGCCTTGAATGCTGCTGCTGGCTTGCATTTCCGCTCCAGCTGACGCGAGGCGCGATTATTGCCCAGCCAACTGGCTCATTTCTGACGCTCGCTAACCTCACTAATTTCAGGGGGTTTACTAAACAATGAGCTACGGCGAGAAGCAGAAGCCGCCGGTTCGAGTCTGGTGCGACGGATGGTTAGCAAACTATGCCGCCTACATTCTCATCATATTAACAATCCCTCTCCTATTAAAGGGACAGTCAAGAGAATGCAATTGTCTCCAATTGGGATGACAGTTTCTTTGATGATAGTAGGCTGCTGGGTGAGTTTGCAATGAGTATTCGTTTTGCTTGAAGCAGTTTGGAATTCATGGAGCAAGGCCTCAAAATCGTCATTTCTAACAGTAAGAAATAGAATAAAATTTAATAAAACAGAACAAATTCAATGCTATTTATTAGTTAACTGAACGAAACATTGGCCAGGTGGGTAGGAAGGTCGTGGAACTGATAGAGAGATCTGAGTCATTGTCGAATTCCAGAGAAGACTAGAAGCCATTTTAGAGGCCAGTGACAGCAGGAAAACACTATGAAAGTGTTTTGAGGGACTAACAGGGGCAGCATTCAATCAAGTATTAAGAACGAGGTCCTTTAACAAGTATGGAAAAGCAAGCCACTTATACACCAAAAGTATATTATGCGGGTTGCCTAGTTGATGATAATAATAAACACAGGGACCTACCAATTAACAGAAACATTATAGGATTGAGTAGAATAGAATTCGTCTTATATTAAAAAAAACAGGTAATCCCAAGTCCCCGGGAGAGGCCCCCCGGGGGACACATTTTTGAGGCCCCCGGGGGGCCCTATTTCTGAGGCCCCCCGGGGGCTTCAAAAATGAGGCCTCTCGGGGTCAGTATAATTTTCCGCTTTTTTGTTTTTGGTTTTATGCAGTACCAATCGCTACTGACGATTGTTTATTGGATAAAATTGGGCTTGCAATAGAGGGAAAAACTCTGGAGGATAGGAGTTGTCAGAAACGACCAAGTCAGGAGCCCGAGTTCTAGAGTTTTGCTGAAAAGGTTTCAGAAATGTGAGTTCCGAAAAATTGCGACTCCCCGTTTTTGTGTATTGTTTTCCAAATTAGATACCATTTTAAGACTTTGGTGACATAAATATACTGACCCCGGCAAGCCTCGTTTTTGAGGCCCCCGGGGGACTTCAAGAATAGGGCCCCCGGGGGGGCCTCATGCGATAGCATTGTAGTCTTGTCAAGATCTTAGTCGTCCAAACGACATATTCTCAGCCTAAAGAACCCTCTTCCATGGCTTGTTTCTAACGCACATTAGGAGGACCAACTTGAGCATCAATTGATAATTACAACATGTACAACATTCTAAATCTGTGCTTACTTTTGAAAATTGTTGAGAAACCACAGACTTGCCCTCTTGAGTGACAAACTTTCATGCATGACAATAGCATCAATAATTAGTAGCAGCTGAACGGCTGATAATTGCACAAAAGACTTGAGTTTTTTTGTTCACAAGTCGTATATAACGATTCCAAATCTGTGCTTACTTTTGAAAATGGTCGAGAAACCACAGAATTTTCCTTTTGAGATGCAATGATCACCTTCACAGCAGAAATTTTCCTTAATTTTTGGATTTTGCTACATGTGGAGGTGTAAGCGCTCCGCGGTCACCTATTGCGCTTTGCGCCATATACTTGTTTCCTTTTTGGAAGCCCAAATTCAACCACAAAACAATCAACAGCAGTGTAATGTGCAGTATAATAACAAAAACTAAAGAAGCCAATAAATAGACTGACCCCGGCAGGCCTCATTTTTGAGGCCCCCGGGGGCCTCAAAAATGTGTCCCCCGGGGGGCCTCTCCCGGGGACTTGGAACTGCCTCAAAAAAAAATTTGAATTTACCTGCATTTTGACCATTTTCAACAGACCATAACTCATTCAATCTTCCTATTTAGGAAAAACGAGTTACCATCCCAGATGCGTCAAAGAATGCTCTATCCAAAAAACATAATAAGATGAGAAAACGACAACAATAAATTTTCGCCATTTCCCAAATGTAGGTGAAAAAAATAGCGCACCTCAGGGACATACAGAAAAAGTTTTTTTCTTCAAGCTCTATAAGCCTGTACGTTTTTTTGGTGATTGGTCATGCTCCTTGCCCTATCTTCAGAGAAAACCGCTTGGAAAAACCTTAAACTGGGCAAGAATGGCGCTGTTTTCTGAGGTCACCTTTTCAACCTCCATAATAGCCCCCGTCGTAATGTTATAATGCTTTTCCCTCCATATTATAAATGGTCATAAAACAATCGTACTCCATGATTCAATTATTTGCTAAAGGTAGACAATTCTTTTTACTCGCTTAAGGCTTCTAAAATTGGGAAACTACTGCTGTTGATGGGTCTTTATACATAATTGCATTGAAACATCAGCTTTCTGAGTAGGTCGAAATGTAGGGACCAGTCACATTTTGGGCTGCGCGCAACACAGCACAACGATTTTGCTTGTTTTTTTGGCTAAATATTTTGCTTTTAACTATATGCAGCTGCTGTTGATGGGAGAAAATGGGAGAAGACTTCCTCGATTTTTGAAGAATTTTTTTACACCTTTGCCTATGCTACAACGTGTAAATCTTTGGGAATTTTTTTCTGAAAATTTTACATCAAAAGTGAAAAAATGGCTTAAGAGCGCAAGTTTACTTTGATATTCTGTAGCCATGAAAAAAAAATTGAAGTGATCTGAGATGGGTTGCATTCTCTTGACTCTCTCTTTAAAGGACAAACGACCTCATTTACACCGTCCTCAAATCTGGCTTTTAGGTGCAGAATACAAAGCCCTTAGCTTATGTATCTTGCAAGGATACTTGGATTTTTGCGCGGCCGCGGAGGGCAGGGCAGTCAGAGCTCCGGAGGCTGGAGGGCATGGGTGCGGAGGCCCCGGAGCATAGCCTAGCATGCGAAGCATGCTAGGCGAAGCGTAGGGGCCCCGTTCAACCAAATTGGCTGAATTTTTGCATGAAGGTCACCCTGGGTGGTATCTCCAGGCCATTTTTGGTGCTTGGCGTAATTTTGCGTTTTTCGCCCAAAACCTAAAATTTTGATGTTTCAAAGTACCAAAATTCATAAATCGCTGGTTTTTCAATGAAATTGGCTGAAATTTTGCATGAGTGTCCGCCTAGGTGGTGGCTTGATAGCTTTATTGGGTTTTTGCAAAATTTTTGGATATTTTCCCAAAACTCAAAATATTGATGTTTCAAAAACAAAAAAAATCATAACTCCCTGGTTTTCAATGAAATTGGCTGAAATTTTGCATGAAGGTCCGCCCTGGTGGAGGCTTGGGACTTTTATTGAAGTTTTGCAAAAAAATCGGGGTTTTACCCGGAACTTAGAATTTTAATGTTTCAAAATAAAAAAAACATAACTCCCTGGTTTTTCAATGAAATTGGCTGAAATTTTGCATGAAGATCCGCCCAGGTGGTGACTTGAGAGGTTTATTGGGGTTTTGCGAAATTTCTGGATTTTTCCCCTAAACTTAGAATTTTGATGTTTCAAAATTAAGAAATTATAACTCCCAGATTTTAAGACAATATCGGCAAGTAAATTAATATGCAATTAGTAAAATTCGCTCATGTAGATTGACAATATTGCTCGGAACAGTGGCCGCGCATCTTGGCGACAGCCGAGAATACCTTGTCTTGATTCGTGATATTTTTTTTAATGATTTTTTGAATTTTCTATTTTTATCTATGACATAGGGCAAAATAGGCCAAAATGAAAAAAAATTTATAATTCGTTTTTAATTTCACAATTTGCTTAAAATGACTCCTAATGGATCATAAATAGTAGTTTTGGCAATTTAATGTGCATTTGAACCAATTCAATTAAAATTTAAATTCATTTAGTTTTCCTAGATTCCTGTTATAACATAGGAGAACCTGTTTTTGGGCCCTCCCATATTATCCCGTCCGATTTTAACCCCCCATATATTTTTTTCTGGTGGCTTTTCAATAAATACAAGTTGTATTATGCGGGCCCATGCGAGCGCTTTGGAGGTTTTAAGTTATGAATTTATTTGTGTCTCCTAGAGCCCTTTTACACGTTGTAGCATAGGAAACTTTAGGAATTTTTAATTCCAGAATGAAAAGTGTTCAGCCAAATCGTTATACCCTTGCAAGCTTACAATGTTAACACCTATCGCTGAAAAAAAGATGAGTGGAATTTGTGATGGTGTCAACCCATGGTGTTTTCCCTTTAACTGACTCAACTTTGAGAAAAAGGGAAGCTTTTGGCCAGGTCTTGAGAAAGATGAGTTTTCAGCTTCGACCTGGTGCACTACGGACACGCGAACTCATTGCGTCAGGCGCGGCAGATGGGCGACGTTCTTGTAGTTGGCGTTCACAGCGACGGTTTCTCCCATTCCCATTTCCAGCCCCTTCAAGCCTTGCTGGATTGAAGCGGACATCGAGTCCAACAAGGGTCCGCCAGTCTTCACGGAGGGCGAGCGCTACCAAATGGTCCGCGCCATCAAATGGGTGGACGAGGTAGATTTTCTCTTGTTTTTAAAAATACTCAGCTTATTGCCGATAGAAAAGAAGCGGCTTACAAGCATTGAAAAAGTTAGAATAATTAATATAGCGACTAGCATCCCTGAACCGCATTAAAAATCGAAACATTTGCTCTAGCACTAGCAATTGCTATGTTGAAGGTGGTGGAAGGTTCGACCTATTGGCCGACAGCCGACACACTTCGCCAGTTCAACTGCGACTGCGCCGCGCATGGAGGTTATATTTATTTTTTCCGTTAAAAAAACAGGATCATTGGCTGTCAGACGATCTCTCTGTGACCAAAGACGGCCAAGACCCCTACTTAGCCCTCAAAGAGGCTGGATTGCTAAGGTATTTCCCTACATTCAGTCTCAAAGATGCGTCATTTTGCTCATGCAGGATTTATGAGAGGACGGAAGGCGTTTCTACGACCAATATAGTAAGCCGGTTAACCTCCTTTCCCTTCAGTGGATTCATCATCAACTGATTGGCAAACCAAGGATGCTTCGAATGACCAAAGACCATCATGCAGACTTCCTGGAAAGCGGGGAGTGTCCGCTGCAGAAATGCGGCCTTGTAAGATAAGTTTTTAGGGGCTTTCTGGAAGTAGGGGATGGGGTTTGAGAAGCGGTGGGGCGAAGTGAAAGCGGGCTGGCCAAAGCCCATTCGCATCTCCGCCTTCAATGCCGCTGCCCAGAAGATTGCCCAGTTCTCTGACGGCAGTCAGCCAAAGGTTACTTACTGCCCCACTTTCTTCCTGGTTTAGGAAACTCAAATATTGCCAATGCAGCCTGGTGATCGCATTGTGTACGTCTCTGGCGATTTCGACCTCCTTCGTAAGGCCGAATAATGATGCTGATGACCCGGTCTTAGACTGAATATTTTCTTTGAAGACCCCGGCCATTTGGCTTTCCTTAAAGCTGCGCGAGCAGAGGGAGACTATCTTCTAGTCGGCATTCACTCTGATCAGGTTTGAGAGAGGGAGAGAGAATGAAAGAGGAGAGAGAGATAAATGTGGATGGGATAGGTGGTGAATGAGAAGAAGGGCGGGAACTTCCCCATCATGAACATCTACGAGCGTTCGCTGAGTCTCCTGGCCTGTCGCTATGTGTCAGAAGTCATCCTCGCCGCCCCCTACGACGTCACACAGGAGCTTATGGACGATTTCAAGGTCCCTTTCCCTAACTCGCAATTTTCAACTACTCTCTGCGAAGTTTCCAACTGACACTGGATCGAATAGGTTGGAATAATTATCAATAAAGCAGCACCATGCCCTTCTTCTCTTCCTCTGAGCCCACGGAAGTCAGGCTCTGTTGATAGGTGGATCTGGTTTGTCACGGCTTCACAGAAGTGCTGGAGGTGAACGCGGGCGTTGATCCCTACGCAGTGCCCAAAAGGCTGGACAAGTTTAAGCGCATCATCAGCGGCAATCGACTCACCACCGATGGCATCGTTGCACGTATCATCAGTCACCGGTTTACCCCTCCCAAACTCCTTCCGCCCCCTTCCTTCTATCGCGCCATACCTCATCAGAAGAAGAAAGAACAAGTATATGGCGCAAAGCGCAATAGGTGACCGCGGAGCACTTGCACCTTCACATGTAACAAAATCTGTTGTGAGGGTGATCATTGCATCTCAAAAGGAAAATTCTGTGGTTTCTGAACCATTTTCAAAAGTAAGCACAGATTTAGAATCGGTATTTATGACTTGTGAATCAAAAAACCAAAGTCTTCTGTGCATTTCTCAGCCGTTCAGCTGCAACTAATTATTGATGCCATTGCCGTGCATGAAAGTTTGTCCCTCAAGAGGGTAAGTCTGTGGTTTCTCAACCATTTTCGAAAGTAAGCACAGATTTGGAATCGCTATATATGACTTGTGAACAAAAAAACTCAAGTCCTCTGTTCAATTCTTAGCCGTTCAGCTGTTACGGGTTAATGATGCCATTGCTGTGCATGAAAGTTTGTCACTCAAGAGGGTAAGTCTGTGGTTTCTCAACCATTTTCGAAAGTAAGCACAGATTTGGAATCGCTATATATGACTTGTGAACAAAAAAACTCAAGTCCTCTGTTCAATTCTTAGCCGTTCAGCTGTTACTGATTATTGATACCATTGCCATGCGTGAAAGTGTGTCACTCAAGAGGGTACGTCTGTGGTTTCTCAACCATTTCTGAAAGTAAGCAAAGATTTGGAATCGCTATATATGACTTGTGAACAAAAAAACTCAAGTTGTCTGTGCAATTCTCAAGATTACAGGTGCTACAGCGCAAAATCTGTATATTGCAATTTTCTGACCTTTCTACCCAAAAAAGTAATGTTTCAAATGCTCGGAAACCGGTTCCACCCCTCCAGATCTTCCTAAAATAGCATTACCTTTCAGGAAAAAAAAAGTTTGTCCCAATCCGTTGAGAATTCGCCCGTGGACAGCATTTCCAGAAATTGGGCTTGCGCGAGCGGAGCATTAGCGGAGCGGAAGCGCCAAGCCCCTCTTATCGAGCAACATATATACATATACTAGTAATATGGGTCAGTGGCCGCGCTTCGCGCGGCCACTTTTCTCATTCCATCACAGCACATTAAATTTCTATTTTCCATCGCAGCACATTTCGTTCCATTTTTCATTAACATAAAATATTGCACACAATGACAACTGTCTATTGATAACAATCATTGCTGATAACTTTTATTGATAAGCTCAAAAACGATCTGAATTTAAAGTTCCGTCAGTCATGGAAACTTCAGATCAGATAGTCAAATTAAAAGGATCACATTTGAAAGCATCGCATCCAATCAACATGATCTCTGGCATTGAACACCAGCATATCCATACTAATTAATACCTTGAAACATCAGGTCACTGAGTAGGGCCAAAATCGCGAAAATTGACTTTACTCAATGACATTTTTAACAAATATAATTTTAGTAAAATGATAATGTAAATCGATGATCTTATACAGAATTGTTGAGGCTAAAATTAAAAAAAAAGTCCGCCAAGAAATGTTGAAAATTGATGGAGCTATTGAGCTGCAAAGTTGGAAAATGTCCAAAATGAGCACATTTTCGATGTTTTCAATATTTTCCAGGATTCAGGGGCAAGTGCAGCGATATGCCAGACACTGCATTTTTCCAGACCTATCCAAAATGGTATCACATGCCAGGATAGGTGGAGAATCCAGTCGGCCCGAGGTACCCTCCCAAAGTGGTGTGACGCGTATTATATAAGATACGGGGCCAGAACACTCCCGGACTACTTTTTGGGACCGCCCAAAATTTCCTTTTCCAAAATTTTTTTGGAGGCTTATCTTGGCCGTAGCAACCGATAGGGAGCTACTACGGCTACCACCATAAGTCGTGGAGTACCAAGGACTGACAATAGTAGGAGTAGGGTGTAGCCGGCGCAAGAACATCAGAAAAACCCCCGGGAGTGTTCTGAACTTTCGGAAATATCCGGGAGCGGGGTGGAGGGATATATACATATATATGAGGACAAAAGTTGAGTAACCTCTATAGACCGCGGAGCGGCCCTTCGGGCCACTCCACGGTCAAAAAAGAAAGTGATAAGTGCTTGCTAGATCATCGTACCTGAAGCGAAATGAAGCAAAAGCGGAGCGCGAAGATCAAGCTGCCTCTGCCCCATCCACCCATCGCCAGGAACAGCCTGTATTCTGAGACGAATTCTTTCCGCCCATCTCTCTGCCCTAATATATATCACAAATTATTTTAGTATGGGTATTTATATTTTGTCTCTTTTTGAATCAATTGGATTGTTCAGTGAATTATTTCTGGATTTCTATTCAAAATTCTGCTATCGGCAATTGACGCAGTTTCAGAAAGTGATTCAATGTGCTTATGATTATTCTTGGCCATGCAACTTCCGAAGTTAACTCTAGTGAGTTGTATATATCTCTAGCCTGTGCCAGAGCTTGATGCCTTGATCAAATGTTTATCATGATAAAGAAATTATGGTCGCAATCAAAGAGGGCCTAGAAATCATGGTCCCCAGGGGCCGCAATCAAAGAGCACACCAGAAATCATGGTAAAGCCATTCGCACCAGTCGCAACGAAATGCCAAAAATCGCAACCCAAATTGCTTCCCTTTGTACAAGGAATGGACTGAAGTGAAAAAGAGACAAGAGAGACAAAGCAGGTTCATTCTAGGCTAGATTGGTGGTGGACAGAGAAGAATCAGTTGAAGTGACGAAGATGGATGGTAGAGGAGAGGCTGCTAGGCTTGAGATCGGAGCTGGCCTGGTGCACCGTGGCGATGAGGAAAGCAACGGAGCCTCAATGCCAATGCGCTAGATAGTAAGTGAAGGAGGTAGTGGTGGATGGGAACCAGCTAGGAGGAGTCCGTTGACGGCTAGGAAGGCGCTCAGGCCTTGCCCGTCCAAGCACAGCGCCTCTATTGGCTCCTCGGTCCTGCAACTGTCTTTTTATCCAGTTCTGGTTTGTGCGCAATTGGTGTCAAATGCCTTTTGCTGTTTTCGACGTTGCAAAAGGGAAAAAAAACTCTCTTCAGCGAGAATTAAAACGCGGCTCAAAATATTCCGCTAGACTAAAAGTTAAATGAGGCAAAAACTAAAATTCTAAAGAACATTGGAGTGCAGTGTCACAGTGGATTGTTAAAAAGAAAAGCTCAATTCGAGCGCAAAGACAGGCGAAACGCAGAGGACCTGGGTGGAAGAGCTGGAAGAGGTGTGGCGATGTGGACGGATCGCTTGCCTCTCCGTCGAGGCTCAGGGCAGGATATCGGTCTCTGAATTAAGTTCGTCTCTTTCAAGAAACAGCAAATTCAGAATCTTTCCCAATGTTCCCCAGGCCATTCAAAGTAGAGATGGGAATGTAAAATAGACGGGGCATGGAAGGCCGGGCTCCTTGATGGAGATGGCGATCTGGCAGTCGAAGAAGAGTCGGTTCCGGTCCGCGTATCTAGGGAGGGGAGAGTAAAGTTGGACAGTGGCAGGAAGAAGTGTGAAAGGTAACTTGAAGACGTGAGCCTCCTTGCCGGCCATGAGGTCGTTGAGGTAGTCCAGATTGTCCAATAGATGCTTGTCCAGCGAGCAGCTCAAGACAGGGGTGAGAAGTGATAGCGAAGGAGGCTGATTTTAAAAAGGCGAACCCATTTTCATCCAGCAGCTCAACCACATCCTCTGCACCGTCGTTCACGTTGCACGAGTGAACAACCTACAATCTTCAGCCGTTTTTCGTTCGATAAAAATGGGCTAATAAATCGATTTAGTTTCAAAAACTATAACAAGCCTAGCACCAGAGGCCGATATAATTAGCTGCGACTTTACCTGTTTGAAATCGGAAAATGGAGCTGCAAATTTCGACCAAATGGTATAATTAGGGTATGGCATCTAACTATATCATCACTCAATATTTCAGGACCATGGCCAAAAGTCGCAGCTATTTATATCGTTTTCAATTTCGAAGCTATCTATATCAATGCTCGATGTTTCAAGATTGAAAGCATATGAACATAAAGAATTTAGATGTTTCATGTTTTTTTTATTTTCTCACAAAAATGATGTTCCAAATTTAAAAATGAAAAATCTTGACGCATGAATTCATTCCTGGAATTTCGCAATAATGTTTTGAGTTGACATAGATACGGCCATAAAACTGTTCATAAGTTACCGCGGAACAGTTATTTTGGGAAGGGAAATTGTTCTAACTGTTCTAAATTTATGGAAACTGGTCTTGCTGATCTAAATATGGGTCATGTTTTACATAATTTAAACATAATTTAACTTCCATTTTCATGAAACTACTCTAACCATTCTAACTCTCCTAAATTTGTAAATTACTGCTCATTACATTAATGAGCCATTGCGGTCAGAGGGTGCGATAAAGGCTCCACTGGTAAGCACAAAATGGATAAAACTAGGCACAAATGAGAAACAAATGCAAAAAATGAATATTTCATATCATCAATACTGGTGAAATTTGGTGAGTCACAGAAAAGAGTTTCTGAACAAAAAAAACTAAAAAATGGTTCTACTAACTTATACCATGTTGAAAAGCACTAATTTTTAGCCTAAGATTGGTTTTAGGTTCAAGCGCTGAAACCTTTCATACAGACGGAAAAATTGAACAAAATGAAAGTAGCAGCTGAAATTAGCAGCTCCACCGTTGCGACCCTGCTCCTACGAATTTCAGTTGAAATTCGTAGAAGAGATATAATTAGGTCAAAGTAGCTACGAATTTCAGCTACGAATTTGAAATTCGCATGCGAATTTCAAATTCGTAGTCGACTCTAATGATATCAAAAAGTCGACTCTAATGATATCATTTTAGGTTGAAATTTCGACCCTAATTATATCACCCTGAAATTAGCAGCAGGGTCGCAGCTAATTATATCGGCCTCAGGTCAAGAGGCTGATCATCAGGAGTCATCTATACTGATCATCAGGAGTCAGAAGACTTATTTTCCAGTCTGCTAAAAAGCTGAACAAGCATTCCAAAAGCATACCATGCAGAAGGTGTCGACAGTCTCTGTGTCACAGGTCCACTTGTGGTAGACCTAAATGGGCAATTGATTTTATGATGAGTTTAGAAGTAGAGCAGATTGAGCGAAGGAATGTGACCTGGTCTCCGATTCGTGCAAAGCGTACAGGCGCCCCAAAGGGGCCGCCGGACAGGACCTCGTATCGGCAGACCGGCATGGGAACCACGGCCGTTTGGAAGGACGTTGTCAGCATTCTCAAAAGACCCATTCCCTTGGCCAACCGATCCCCCAGCAAAAGCAATGCAAGGAAATTGCTGTCTGGACTAACGCCACTTGGATCTCTGTCATCACCGTCTTCTCCGATTCCTCAATAGCAGAACAGTTGGCAATCAAGCAAAATATTTAGCAATAAAGTTAACCATGTAGTAGCACTGGATCATGTATGCTTTGTCCACCTGGCAACAGAATTTGTTTTTTCAAGACCCGTCTTGCAGGAAGAAGTGGGTCATTGCCTTGGTAATGAACTGGCTGTGAAACGAAATGACCACCATCGTTGTCACAAATACACCTTTCGGGTCCACCTTCAACCAGAATGTGAACGAAATTGTTTGTGTCCAATAATTTAGGATGCTCTCATTTGTTGCCAAGCAATTTAGAGTGAATGAAAGAAATGTTGTCGAGTTTGAGAGTTAAGATGAAAAACGAACACTGCGACGACGGCCCAGACCGCAGGATTGGAAGGGAAGCTTCATGTGAACGGTGGGCAGACTCCCGTTGCCCTGAACTCTGCATTCCGGATCCGCGAACTGCTCCGTCACAAACAAATTTCCTCAACGATGCCGTTCAAACAGTTTATGGGTGGTTTGGAAAGAGTGTGCGTGGATATTTGATGAGTGTGGAACCTTCAAAGTTGTTGCGAGTATCGAAACGAAGGGCGATGTGAGAGTCTGCACAGGTGATCTCGGGGTCGCCTTTCATCCTTTTTCTCTTGCGTACGCTCTAATGCTAATCAATAGCCTTACCTAAAATCATTACTGTACCTCATTTCATAAGGTTTCTTAATTTAGGCTGCTTTTTTTAAGACTGAAATTTTTGATATTTTCCATGGAATAGTTGAGAAAAGAGATTTGTCACAGGAGATGGCTAACCTATGACGCTGTTGTCGACGGGTACCGATGCTACCAGAGGCTGCAGTCAGTCCCATTAGAAGTATATTTTGAAGAAACGTCGTCAATTTCATCAATAAATTTATTTGCGATAGAAAGATTTACAATTTTCAAATTTGCCAAATAATGTGAAATGAATGCCTTACGAAAAGGCAACACGACATTAAAGCCGCCAGCTGAAGCACTTCCATGTTGTTCAGTCAATCGTTGACCTGCAAATGGCAAGCGCCGTAAAATATGGCCAGTCAATGATCATTGGTCGTCAAAATAATGGGACTGGAATAACTCCCTGCAAGCCAAACAATGACCAGCTGAGCTAGGCCAATCTCATCTCGGGAATCTGCCCCTCTCTCATCCCCCCTCCATCCCTCCACCACCCGTCCTCCCAATCTCCTCCCCTCATTGTCACACTTCCGATTTCTTCCCCCAGGGCAGCGGGGGGAGGAGGCGATTTTATCCAGCCCGCCCAGTCAAACCCCCCTTGGCCCCCCTTTGATGGCCGTCGCCTAGTATTGGCCAGGAGGGGATGGGGGTGTAGAAGAGGGGGGAGGGGGGAGATTGTTTTGTAATTATTTCCAGACCTTGCCCCTGACCCGCCCTAGTTGGGGAAGAGGGATGGGACTTTTTGGGGGTTGTCGGAGGAGGATGAGGTTCCGAAGGATTCCACACCCGGTTTCGCTGCCCTTGAACACCCGCTCGCTTCCCGCAACGGGTTTCAAGGACGAGCCTCCCAAGAAGCTCTTCGCCCATCAAACCTGTTTTCAACGACCTCACATCTTCTCCAAACTCCACCAACACACATAATTGGACTGGAATTGTCTTGTCCTAAATATTTGTGATGTTGGTGCAAATGTCGCTTTTGTTGGAATCGAGGGAAAAATCGATTCAAATGTTTCTTCTTTATTACATACTGATTACAGTTTCGAAGCACTCCAACTTTCCTGAATAAATTTTAGGCCGCATTTACTAATGCAATTTCTAATCAAAAAACCTGGACTGAATAACTTGAAAATAAGGTCACCCTTTCAGATACTGACGCAAATGCAGTGCCTGGGACAGGACTAGGAAAGGTGACTGAGATTAGGTTACAGGCTTTTCTACGCCTAATTAAAGCTCATCTTTTGTCCGGCGGTTTCCCCGGTGATTGCTAACCTTAAGGCATCCTCTTTCCTCTCCTTTCATCTATCTCGTCCTCAAATGACGCATTTCATCGCCAATTTTTTCACATATTTCGGCCATTTATACCATTTTTAATCCCCCACTTGAATCTTTTGACAGAATCATCACTTTCGTTTACGTAAGACTTGGCAACATAATCTAAGATACACTCATGTTAATCAGTTTTGCAATTTAAAACAAGGTATTAGAGTATAATATACTTTATGTCCCCTTATATTTTTGACAAATGTCAGATTTCTTAGGCATATTCAAAGCTAGGTGAAGAAATGCTTGAAAGGAGAAAAGCAGTCGTAAGGAACGAAATGTCGGCCTTAAAGCCAGTCAAATCCGGGTGATTTTCGTCAAGCCTCAATGCAATAGGGCCGAGCTAGGCGAATAGATGAGGACGAAAAAGCAGAGGGGGCTGGAGAGCAACGAGTCACAGGGGCCCCATTGAATGGCGGCGCTTTGGCCAGTCTTGTTTCCCATGATTGGCAGAGTCGCGAGGACTTGGGGGGGGGGAGCGAAAACGGAAGCTTCCCCTCTCTCCTCCGCCACAAATTGCACCCTCCAACTCAAACTACGTTCCAGCACGCTTCCCTTTTTTTAGCCACCGCCCCTCGTGCCAACTTGAGTAAAAGCTGGGGTTTTTGCTCCAGCTCAGGAGGTCCCCGCTCAACTGCTGTCGAGATTCATAGTGCGGTCTTTCTGTCCAGAGGCCGAATTCATTATTGAGCAGCTGGCTAAGTGGTTGACATTTTTCTTCCGGCGCCATCATTTGGTCATAAATCGGTTGCTCGTTAATGAAAAGCGGCGCTTGCCCTGGCAGTGTGGAGAATATGGCTAGGGGGAAGGGTGTGATGAGAGGTAGAAGAGGTGGTAGAAAGGCAGTAGCTAGGCGGAGGGTGATAAAGACGTGGGGAGTGCATTTCCCTGGAGGAGACGGCGGAGCTTAGGAAGTGCCCGATTACTCCAGCCCACAGCTCGCTACCCTTTATGGCCTGGCCTACAGCCAGCACTTTTCGCCGCCCTTTTCGGAGAGAAAGTGAAGGGCATCACTTGTCATTTTCCTTCCAGCCTTCACTGCCCCCCCCTACCACTTACTTCGAAAATTAGAAGATTCCTTAAGCAAGCAGGTGCCTTCGAAACTCTTCTTCTCAATTCTTCCTAAAGTATCATACCTTACCTCTTAGTTAATTCCAGATTAAGATGCGGTTCTCCGAGACTAATCTCCGGCTATTCGTTGAAGAGGCGAGGGCAGGAAGTAGAATGGTGAAAGGCAGGAAGCGGGCGAGGCTGAAAAGAGTGCTGGGGGCCCCTTGTCGTCAGCCGAAGCAGGGCCTCCCAGTCCTGTATGGAAGGGGGGAGGAGGCGTGAGGATGTGCGGGGAACAATGAATCCCAGCCCCGTTCCTGGACAAGGAGGAGGGGAGGAAGTCATTGATCGCAAGGCAGCTCGCCCACCGGAACTCGCCGCTCCTCCTCCTCTTTCGCCGGCCTATAATCCGCTTCGCTCGCGGCCTTCCACATCCCTCCCCCTCTCTACACCTCCCACATTTCCCTGCTTCCCCGCTCCACTCCGCCTACCTTGATCACTCAAGAGTCTTTCTCTCTCTCTCTCTTTCCACTCATGGGGAAAAGCCTCTCCCACCCTCCACTCGCCTCAGCCACGCTATCATTCTCCCTCTGGGGCCCCATTTTCCCTTGATGACATTTTTTGCAGCCTACCATAGTCGAAGGCGAGACTGGCTTTTTTAAATTTCAAGCTGGGTTGATGGAGAAAAAGTTTAGGCTAGATTGGCCTTATCAGCAACGTGTTGAAGGCAGTTGAAGGACGGGGCTCTATTGACGGCGATTAGGGGAGTTTTATGGGGCCGGATTTGCCGCTTCAAAGACCCTTCAGCCAAGCATTTTCCCCGCTTCAGGGCAATTCATTCCGCTTATCTATATTTTATTTCAACCCCGTAACCGAACAACTTTAAATTCAAGCAATATCCTTTGACGTTTCCAGCCACTTTTCCAGCCTAAACGCAACAGCGGATATAATAGGGATGAGAAAATAAAGAGGGCATTAGCCTGGAGTGAGGAAAAGGTGGTAGAAGGTTTTTGCGCGGTGGTAAGCGGTGGGGAGAAGAGGGAGAGCAATTGATTGAGTGGGTGGAGCTCTGTTCTGCGACTTCGTTAGGCGCTAATGGCCAGCCTTGCCTTCATCAAAACCTTTCCCTCCCACCCATATTCAATTCCCCGCCTTCCCATTCTCAAATGGACCGCAGGCCTCTCCTTCGCCTCTCAGGCCCCCATTTCCGCGCTTTTATCCTGCTCTCTTCCTGTTTAGCTCCGCCTGAGTTTGTGCGTAGATGTTGTTGCCTATTGTTGTTGAGAACTACTTGTTGTTGCTGTTGCCAATGCTAATGGCGCTTATTGAGAGGAGGAAAGTTGCAGCAAAGTAAAGAAATTCTATGGCGAATGGCAATGAGGAAGAAAGCCCCAACCTAGAGGTTCGCTTTACTTGGATGGCAATTGGAACTTTGGGCAATGGCTTGAGTTAAGGTAATCCAAGTGGTGCCGGAAAAAACACGTGGCTACTTCGGATTCACACTCACGGGGAACCGGACTACCGGCGTCTTCGTCAAAAGCATCGTCAGCGGCAGCCTTGTGGACAAGGTTTCCCCAATTATATCCAATCCTATTCCTTATCCTTGAAAGAGGGCTTTTAGCCAGAGTGTAAAAGATTGGCCGTTGCAGGATGGGCGTTTGGTGGGCGGAGACCAGCTGTTGAAGTGCGACGATGTGTCGCTGGTGGGCCTGGGTGCGGAGCAAGCCATCCGAGTCATCCGCATGCACCTCGGACTCACTGGCCAAACTGCTGTCAGTCCTAACTCTAACGCCGCAGGGCAGTCAGAGCTCCAGAGGCCGTAGGGCATGGGCGCAAAAGCCCCAGAGCGTAGCTTAGCATGTGAAGACATATGGGTAATCACAGTGACCATCAGAGCCTTGGGGCTGCACATGTGAAGCTAGACATCATTATCTTCGATATAGGGACCCCCATTAACCAATTTAGGAAGGAACAGTGGACAGCGCTAATGGAGCCCACTCTCAAGATCATGGTGCGCTTCATGTGCGCCAACACCTGAAGGTACATATGGGGCTGCACGTGTAATAACACCATGATCAATAACATAGGGACTCATTCGCTATAATTTAGGCACCCAGTCACCATCAGAGCCTCGGGGCTGCACGTGTAATAACACCATGATCAATAACATAGGGAGCCCCACCCAGTGGCCAAAGAACAGCCACACCAAATGAATGCCGCAGCAAAAACCTAGCTGTCCTCAAGGAACGTCAAAAAATATTAAGGAACAGATACAAGTTCCAAGGTAGCTTAGTCATAAAGCTTAGTCTTAGTCTTAGCACCTGTACAATATGATTCATAACAAGTCTTTGTTTTGTCTATGAAACATAAGCTGTTTGAGCAAGTTACTTTTGCGCAGAAAGGCTGCCTGCGGCAAAGAGAAGGGTAGCGAGAGCTCCAGAAGCGTTTGTGTTTGCATTTGGCAAGTGTCCTAACAAAACTTTAAGTTAGCTGGAGCATATAAAATTAAATGTTGAAAATTTGCAACTGATCAAATTAGCGTCATTCTATCATTTGCTTTAAGAAGCAATGTACGAGAGGAGCAAGGGTGGTTGCATCCGATTTTTGCGCGGCCGCCGGCCGCCTGCCGCGGAGGGCAGGGCAGTCAGAGCTCCGGAGGCCGGAGGGCATGGGTGCGGAGGCCCCGGAGCGTAGCCTAGCATACGAAGTATGCTAGGCGAAGCGTAGGGGCCGTAGCACCCGTGCCCGGAGGCTGGAGGAGCTCTGGCGCCCTGCCCGAAGCGGCGGGCGGCCAAGGCCAGCTTAAGCAGTTACCCCATTTTTGCGTCCGTCTGTCCGCATATATATATATATGTCTTTCCGGAGCCCGTACTCCGCGGTTTTTCAACGAAATTGGCTAATTTTTTGCATGAAGGTCCGACTGGGTGGTATCTCCAGGCCATTTTTTGGGCTTGACGTAATTTTGCGTTTTTCGCCCAAAACCCAAATTTTTGATGTTTCAAAGCACCAAAAATCATAAATCGCTGGGTTTTCAATGAAATCAGCTGATTTTTGGCAGCTACGTCTGCCATGGTGATGTCTTGAAGTTGAGAACAGGGCTTTTTGAAAAATTTATTATTTCTTGATTTATAGTTATAAACCCAAAATCTTGATGTTTCAAAAATCCAAACCTCCATAAATCCTTGGTTTTTCAATAAAATCAGCTTAATTTTGGCAGGTACGTTTGTTGAGGCGGTATCTTGAAGCTGTTAAATGGAATTTACAAAGAATATTTATTATATTTTGATGTATGGCCCCAAAAAACTTAAATCTTGATATTGCAAGAATTCGACCAGCAAACTCAGCAAAATTTAGCAACGTAGCTTGAGCTTATTACTTGGAAAAAGGCCGCGCATCTTGGCGACAGCCGAGAATACCTTGTTTAGAACTCGTTTTTTCGATCGGTTTTTGAAAATACATAACATTTTAAGATATTTCACCAAGTGGAACCTGATATTGATCAGCATATGGCTCGCAATGAGCTTGAACAATTTTGCTGGTCAGCCTTGTATGCAACACAATGATGTGTCAGGTTTGAGCACAATTTATGAATCTGAGCTCAAGCAAACTATGGACTTATGGGTATCAAATTGAAGCTAAAAGCCTTCCAAAAACGATGGTGATCCTTGATTTGAGAAATTGGTTAATCAAAAGCTGAAAATTTGAAAAAGATGCGGAAAACCTAAATTTTGTCCAATTTTGGGCAATCAAAAAAAACTTTTTACTCAAAATTTTCGTTCAAAGTGTACATAAACGGTGCCCATAGGCGTTTTTCCCATAAAATTCTGGTCCAGATGGCAGTGTTAGAATATGAAAAATGGGGTGAGCAAACTGGAGAATTTTCAGTTTTATGGTAGCCACTCAGGATTTGGGCCTATGCTATAACATAGGAGAAAAATTAGGTAAAAAATTTTGGTCTCCAAAATAGGCTTTTCTGCCATAAATTATTTCTTTGGGCCCATCTGCTGTTCTCTATGCAATAAAAATTGCCAAAAAAGATATTTACATCAAAATTTTGAATAATTTTATATACCAATACTATCTGGAATATATAGTCTGAAGATATGCAAAAATTTCACTTTTTCAGAGAAAAAAACTGCATAGAGAACAGCAGATGGGCCCAAAGAAATAATTTATGGCAGAAAAGCCTATTTTGGAGACCAAAATTTTTTACCTAATTTTTCTCCTATGTTATAGCATAGGCCCAAATCCTGAGTGGCTACCATAAAACTGAAAATTCTCCAGTTTGCTCACCCCATTTTTCATATTCTAACACTGCCATCTGGACCAGAATTTTATGGGAAAAACGCCTATGGGCACCGTTTATGTACACTTTGAACGAAAATTTTGAGTAAAAAGTTTTTTTTGATTGCCCAAAATTGGACAAAATTTAGGTTTTCCGCATCTTTTTCAAATTTTCAGCTTTTGATTAACCAATTTCTCAAATCAAGGATCACCATCGTTTTTGGAAGGCTTTTAGCTTCAATTTGATACCCATAAGTCCATAGTTTGCTTGAGCTCAGATTCATAAATTGTGCTCAAACCTGACACATCATTGTGTTGCATACAAGGCTGACCAGCAAAATTGTTCAAGCTCATTGCGAGCCATATGCTGATCAATATCAGGTTCCACTTGGTGAAAAATCTTAAAATGTTATGTTATTTCAAAAACCAATCGAAAAAATTGGTTCTAAAAAATCGGATGCAACCCCTTTCCAATGACCTTGCTTCTCTCAGAAAATGCTTCTTAACACTTTTTTATATCATTGGGCCTTATTTTGGCGCGGCCGAAGGCCGCCTGCCGCGGAGGGCAGGGCAGTCAGAGCTCCGGAGGCCGGAGGGCATGGGTGCGGAGGCCACGGAGCGTAGCCTGGCATGCGAAGCATGCTAGGCGAAGCGTAGGGGCCGTAGCACCCGTGCCCGGAGGCCGGAGGAGCTCTGGCACCCTGCCCGAAGCGGCGGGCGGCCAAGGCCAGCTTAACCAGTTACCCCATTTTTGCGTCCGTCTGTCCGCATATATATATATGTGTCTTTCCGGGGGCGGGCCTCCGCGGTTTTTCAACGAAATTGGCTGATTTTTTGCATGAAGGTCCGACTGGGTGGTATCTCCAGGCCATTTTTTGCGCTTGACGTAATTTTGCGTTTTTCGCCCAAAACCCAAATTTTTGATGTTTCAAAGTACGAAAATTCATAAATCACTGGTTTTTCAACGAAATTGGCTGATTTTTTGCATGAAAGTCCGCCTGGGTGATATCTCTAGGCCATTTTTTGGGCTTGACGTAATTTTTCGATTTTTGCCCAAAACTCAATTTTTTGATGTTTCAAAGTACGAAAATTCATAAATCACTGGTTTTTCAATGAAATTGGCTGATTTTAGGCAGATACGTCCGTCGAGGTGCTATCTTGAAGCTGGCAAAAGGAATTTCCGAAATATTTGTTATTTCTCAGTTTATGGACAAAAACCTAAATTCTTGATGTTTCAAAAATTTGAACATCCATAAATCGATGGTTTTTCAATGAAATCAGTTGAATTTTGGCATGTACGTCTCTAATGGTGATATATTGAAGTTGATAATAGAATTTTTCGACACATTTATTATTTCTTGATTTATAGTCAAAAACCTAAAATCTTGATGTTTCAAAAATTCGAACATCCATAAATTACTGGTTTTTCAATAAAGTCAGCTTAGATTTGGCAGATACGTTTGCTGCGGCAGTATCTTAAAGCAGTTAAAAGGAATTGCTTAGCTTATTATCTGGAACAAAGGCCGCGCATCTTGGCAACAGCCGAGAATACCTTGTTGCATTTAAATGATGCCGCGCATCTCTTGGTGACAGCCGAGAATACCTCGTTCTTTTTCACATCTCTCATATTTTGCCTTTTACTTCTACTACTAATTTTTTATCTATAACAAATATTGTAATCTGTAGCTGAGCAGTGTTTGCAGCTGCTGGTAGCCCACGCAAGCGGAGCAAAGGCGGGCAGGCATCTGCGGGCCTCCTCGTCCCACCGCCGCGTCCCTTACTCTGTTTCCGAGAACGACATTCCCACACGCCACGTCATCTGCTTCCTCCACTTCTTCAGCAATGCTGGACGCAATTCCTTCTTGCAGAGCTCAGAATGGGTGACGGAAGCCGAAGTGCACGGCATGCCCACGCCTCTGCGATCCATCACTCAGGAACTACTCTCTGCTCTACCCGAAGTCACTTTCTCCAGCAATACATCTCTTTTTCTGCACAGCACCCAATGACAAAAACAATACTCTTACCCTCCACTTAGCTTCGGGGCCCTAATTTGGGACCAGAAGATTTGAACGGGCGAAGTAGATTCATTGAATTCGAATTCTTCAACTTCTATTTCTACCCCAAAATAGATGATTTTTCCAAAAAAAATGGCTGAAAAGGCTATTTGAAAGGTGTAGCATGAGCCATTTGCAGATCTCCCCTCCACCAAGCCCGCACAACATCGACGCACCACGACGCCGTCGGCCCAGCCACGTGGCCAAGATACGCGCCATCACCCCTGGCCGCCCCCCTACTCCACCCCCCATCTTCGCCGCCGCTGCCCTCCCCAACATACCCGGCAACATCGCCTGCCTGTCTCAAAGGGGAGGTAATGGAGGGCAGGAGCTTTGCAGACACGCCCTCCTCCGCTTCCACCGGCAGCTCCTCCAAGAGCCTTCGCAAGCGCAAGGCCGGCGGCGCCAACTTTGTCGGCAAACGCGGTGGTCGAAAGGTCAAGGTACTACCATTTCTACCTCTGGCAGTATACTATGTCTTCTTTGGAGGGGGAGGCTTCGGGGAGTGGCAAATGGTGAGAAGGAAGACAGGAGTGTATTGAGGTGGAGCCAGAGCAGACGCGACTGACGCTGAAACGGACGATGAGTGGCGGTCGGCGGCCGCGCTTCAGTCCGAAACGCATCGGATCGCTGGACCAAATGAGCCCCTCCGACGCATCGCCGCGTCAGCCTGAACAACCCTCACACTCCCTCGTCACTACCTTTCTATAACCCTACTCTGTTAATCGAGTCGTTTGAAACGAACCCTTTCAGAGCTTCCTAGAACCGGAAGAGGAGCTGCAAGAGGGAATTGAGGGCAAAGAAAGCTATCCCTTGAAGCCTCTGAGTAAGGAGAGCTCCAAGAACTTCGACATCGTCAAGGTCACAATTGCAGCAAGGCGAGAAGGATGCTTAGCAGGCAGGTTGCAGATAGCGGACGGGCGGGCGAGTGGGAGCAGCACGCTCTCCAACGGCTCCATCAACCTCTCCTGGCACTGCCCCATCTGCTTCGATGGACCCAAACGAGTCCTCCCTCTACCTTTTTTCCTCCTTCCCATCCCTTTCCGCAGCACCCTTAGCACCCTTTAAGTCCAGTTGACAATCACACTATTATTCTCTACAAGCATCCAATCTCCTAGAGCAAAAAAGAGAATGACAAGAAGGGGAAGAAGAAGGGGAGGGGCGTTGAAGAAGTCGGTGCTGCTGGTTCGCGTGCGCTCCTGGCGCTGGTGGTCCTGGGATCGGGAGGAGACGCGCCTCCTCATCCATCCAGAGCACCATCACAGTCCCCACTGTCCCTATCGCACCATGTAACCATGCCTCATCTCCCACACCGCTGCGCCTTCAACGCCCTGCCCGGGTAATCAACGAGCTCTGTCCGCATCTTGCACCAGAGAAGCGTCA
Source organism: Ptycholaimellus sp. GST1_10 (assembly GCA_030248095.1). Classification (NCBI taxonomy): domain Eukaryota; kingdom Metazoa; phylum Nematoda; class Chromadorea; order Chromadorida; family Chromadoridae; genus Ptycholaimellus; species Ptycholaimellus sp. GST1_10. The sequence continues at coordinate 39,404 of JASANA010002270.1, forward strand.
ATGAAAAGGGAAGAAAAGAGGCATAGCTTGGTGATTTCGGCCTAGAAATGTAGGAGAGGGGGTTGTTTGTAGATAGGGGCGACGGGGCGTCGTCTGATGGCCACCTCGTGCGGCCATGTCTTCTGCTCGGACTGCGTGGGGGACATCGTGAACGCCAGTGGGGACGGGAGCTGCCCTGCCTGTCGCAGTCGCATTGCGCCGCACCAACTACACCCCATCTTTATTTGAGCTGTCTATGTATACGCCCCACACCCATCCATTTCAACCAAATATTCACTCTCATTGCCAAAATCACGAGAAAACTAAATTTGTTCGCGTACTTTTGCCCAAATTGATGAGCTTCTGCTTATTTTGCGGGTGTTTAGCTCATATGTGATTAGAGCTTATGCTGAAATTGCCCAAACAATGTTTTTCGAGTTCTATGTTGTCTTTTTCTCTTCTGTCAGACGATTTGTCGTGAAACACTGGCCACTGATGCACTGCAACTGGAGGTGAAGGGCGGAGAAGAAGAAGGGTAGGAAAGGCAGTAGAGGCAGTGAAGGCCGCGGAGGTGGATGAAGCCAATAGAGCCAGTCCAAGGGACCACCACCGCAGGAGTGTCACGGCCCGGGGTTTCTTTGCGAAACGAGCCTGGGACTGGCGGGAGCTGGGGAAACCGGACTGGACTCAGCCAACCCCGCCTCTACTTACATTCTTTGGCCCTCACTTCGCCATCTGCGCTTTAGGTTGATTGCGCATTTCATTTCCAACTCAAGCACGACGTGCTAAAGTGTAGCGGGTATGAAGGCTGAGCGTTTAGTTCAGTGAACCGCGGCGCTTGTCGCACTGGCGGAGTAATGGCAGCTCGTTAAACTGCGCTTCTTTCCTTTAGCGTTGGTCCAAACGAATCGGACCCCCATCAGCAATGCTAGTTGTTGCAAGATAGCCGCTGTAGCCCGTTGCAGCTGTTGGCAAGGATGGGCTTGCTGGAGGGAGTTTGTGTGGCTGGAGCAGTGCTGGCAATCAGTTGGGCAGCGGAAATTCCACGAGAAGCGCGTTCGAAGGCTCTGTTGCGCCAGCATCAGGTGACTGCTTTTGAGGACTCTGAACACTGACTGCTTCCAAGAACAGGGACAACCAAACTATTTACAGGTTTTTAATAAATTTATTTTGCTGCCAACTGTTTTGATCACTCTTTATTTCTAATTGATCTACAATCTATTGTGTTGATATTCGCCTGTATTCCATCTATACCTGAAATTTGTCAAAATAATTCGACCTGCCAAAGGCATGCGTTCTGACCTACGTTCGAGCTCGTCCACTGCTCAAGCAGCGCTTCTCGCCAAACGAGCTTGCCTCCCTTTGCGCCCTCAAGGCCAGGTGAAGCCTTCCCGTCTCCAGCTTGTCTATCGATCGCTGCTGAAATTCTTGGCGGCTAGCAAAAAGGCTGACATTGCCCAGATGGGAGTCGGAGGTGGCGAAGGCGGCAGCATCCGAGGGCGTGGGCGCCTGGCGCGGTACGCTGGAGCAGAAGGCGTGGCTGGAGCACCTGGCCACCTGCACTCCGCCCGCCTGCTTCCGCCCCAGAAGAAGATCCAGGCGACAGATCTGGCGCCCTAGGAGGGCCAGCCGACAGGAGTACCGGGCTTTAGCTCCCGGCGCCCGCCGACGCTTCCACCGGGCACTGGAGGCCCTTAAGAGAGAGCGCATCGATGGAGTCTCCAAGTGGGAGCTCCTGCGACGCCTGCAGAGCCCGGCCCAGGCGCCTGGGGCCCACTGGGGCCCAGCATTCTTGCCCTGGAATCGAGAGCTCCTCCGACAGTTTGTCTTTCACTCCTTTCACCCCTAGGAGGGCCAGCCGACAGGAGTACCGGGCCCTGTCCCCCGCCGCCCGCCGACGCTTCCACCGGGCACTGGAGGCCCTGAAGAGAGAGCGCATCGATGGAGTCTCCAAGTGGGGACTCCTGCACCTGCAGACCCCGGCCCAGGCGCCTCGGGCCCACTGGGGCCCAGCATTCTTGCCCTGGAATCGAGAGCTCCTCCCCGACAGTTTGTCTTTCACTCTTTTCACCCCTAGGAGGGCCAGCCGACAGGAGTACCGGGCCCTGTCCCCCGCCGCCCGCCGACGCTTCCACCGGGCACTGGAGGCCCTGAAGAGAGAGCGCATCGATGGAGTCTCCAAGTGGGCGAGCTCCTGCGAGACCTGCAGAGCCTGGCCCCAGGCGCCTGGGGCCCTGGGGCGAGCGTCGGCCGGATCCGTCCGACAGTTGTCTTTCCTTTTCCCCCGGAGGGCCGGGCCCGAGACCGGGCCCGTCCCCGGCGCCCGCCGACGCTTCCACCGGGCACGGAGGCCCTGAAAGAGCGCATCATGAGTCTCCAGTGGGAGCTCCTCGACGCCTGCAGACCCGGGCCAGGCGCCGGTCCCACTGGGGCCCAGCATTCTTGCCCGGAATCGAGAGCTCCTCCGACAGTTTGTCTTTCACTCTCTTCACCCCTAGGAGGGCCAGCCGACAGAGAGTACCGGGCCCCTCCCCGCTGCCCGCCGACGCTTCCACCGGGCACTGGAGGCCCTGAAGAGAGAGCGCATCGATGGAGTCTCCAAGTGGGAGCTCCTGCGACGCCTGCAGAGCCCGGCCCAGGCGCCTGGGGCCCACTGGGGCCCAGCATTCTTGCCCTGGAATCGAGAGCTCCTCCGACAGTTTGTCTTTCACTCTTTTCACCCCTAGGAGGGCCAGCCGACAGGAGTACCGGGCCCTGTCCCCCGCCGCCCGCCGACGCTTCCACCGGGCACTGGAGGCCCTGAAGAGAGAGCGCATCGATGGAGTCTCCAAGTGGGAGCTCCTGCGACGCCTGCAGAGCCCGGCCCAGGCGCCTGGGGCCCACTGGGGCCCAGCATTCTTGCCCTGGAATCGAGAGCTCCTCCGACAGTTTGTCTTTCACTCTTTTCACCCCTAGGAGGGCCAGCCGACAGGAGTACCGGGCCCTGTCCCCCGCCGCCCGCCGACGCTTCCACCGGGCACTGGAGGCCCTGAAGAGAGAGCGCATCGATGGAGTCTCCAAGTGGGAGCTCCTGCGACGCCTGCAGAGCCCGGCCCAGGCGCCTGGGGCCCACTGGGGCCCCAGCAATTCTTGACCTGGAATTGAGAGCTCCTCCTACACGCCTTTGCTTTCCACTCTTTTCACCCTTTGACGCCCAGCCGACAGGAGTACCGGGCCCTGTCCCCCGCCGCCCGCCGACGCTTCCACCGGGCACTGTAGGCCGAAGAGCGCATTGATGAGTCTCCAAGTGGGAGCTCCTGCGACGCCTGCAGAGCCCGGCCCAGGCGCCTGGGGCCCACTGGGGCCCAGCATTCTTGCCCTGGAATTGAGAGCTCCTCCGACAGTTTGTCTTTCACTCCTTTCACCCCTAGGAGGGCCAGCCGACAGGGAGTACCGGGCCCTGTCCCCCGCCGCCCGCCAGCGCTTCCACCGGGCACTGGAGGCCTGAAGAGAGAGCCTCTCTATGGAGTCTCCAAGTCGAGCTCCTGCGACGCCTCTAGAAGCCGGCCCCGGCGCCTGGGGCCCACTGGGGCCCAGCATTCTTGCCCTGGAATCGAGAGCTCCTCCGACAGTTTGTCTTTCACTCTTTTCACCCCCTAGGAGGGCCAGCCGACAGAGCAGCCGGGCCCTGTCCCCCGCTGTCCACCGGGCACTGGAGGCCCTGAAGAGAGAGTGCATCGATGGAGTCTCCAAAGTGGGAGCTCTGGCGACGCCTGGCAGACCCCGGCCCAGGCGCCTGGGGCCCACTGGGGCCCAGCATTCTTGCCCCTGGAATCGAGAGCTCCTCCGACAGTTTGTCTTTCACTCCTTTCGCCCCTAGGAGGGCCAGCCAGCAAGGCAGCCCGGCCCGTCCCCCGCCGCCCGCCGACGCTTCCACCGGGCATACCTGCCGCAAAAAGAGAGCGCATCGATGGAGTCTCCAAGTGGGAGCTCCTGCGACGCCTGCAGAGCCCGGCCCAGGCGCCTGGGGCCCACTGGGGCCCAGCATTCTTGCCCTGGAATCGAGAGCTCCTCCCGACAGTTTGTCTTTCACTCCTTTCACCCCTAGGAGGGCCAGCCGACAGTACCGGGCCCTGTCCCCTGCTGCCCGCCGACGCTTCCACCGGGCACTGGGAGGCCCTGAAGAGAGAGCGCATCCGATGGAGTCTCCAAGCGGGGAGCTCCGGCGACGCCCTGCAGAGCCCGGCCCAGGCGCCTGGGGCCCACTGGGGCCCAGCATTCTTGCCGGAATCAGAGCTCCTCCTAGTTTGTCTTTCACTCTTTTCACCCCTAGGAGGGCCAGCCGAGGGAACAGACTCGGGCCGTCCCCCGCCGCCCGCCGACGCTTCCACCGCACCCCGGAGGCCCTGAAGAGAGAGCGCATCGATGGAGTCTCCAAGTGGGGAGCTCCTGCGACGCCTGCAGAGCCCGGCCCAGGCGCCTGGGGCCCACTGGGGCCCAGCATTCTTGCCCTGGGAATCGAGAGCTCCTCCGACAGTTTGTCTTTCACTCTTTTCACCCCTAAAGAGGGCCAGCCGACAGGAGTACTGGGCCCCGTCCGCCGCCCGCCGACCGTTCCACCGGGCACTGGAGGCCCTGAAGAGAGAGTGCATCGATGGAGTCTCCAAGTGGGAGCTCCTGCGACGCCTGCAGAGCCCGGCCCAGGCGCCTGGGGCCGACTGGGGCCCAGCATTCTTGCCTTGGAATCGAGAGCTCCTCCGACAGTTTGTCTTTCAACTCTTTTCCCACCCCTAGGAGGGCCAGCCGAGGAGTACCGGGCCCTGTCCCCCGCCGCCCGCCGAGGGATCCACCGGGCACTCCAGCCCCGGAAGAGAGAGCGCATCGATGGAGTCTCCGAGCTGGGGCAGCTTCTGTGACGCCTGCAGAACCCGGCCCCAGGCGCCTGGGGCCCACTGGGGCCCAGCAATCTGGCCCGGAATCGAGAGCTCCTCCGGCAGGTTTGTCTTTCACTCTTTTCGGACCTAGGAGGGCCAGCGAGGAGTACCGGGCCCGTCCCCCGCCCCGCCCGCCGACGCTTCCACCGGGCACTGGAGGCCCTGAAGAGAGAGCGCATCGATGGAGTCTCCGAGTGCGGAGCTCCTGCGACGCCTGCAGAGCCCGGCCCACGCGCCTGGGGCCCACTGGGGCCCAGCAACTGGCCCGGGGAATCCAGAGAGTCCCTTTGACAGTTTTGTCTTTTACTCTTTTCACCCCTAGGATGGCCAGCCGACAGCAGTAGCGGGCCCTGTCCCCCGCCGCCCGCCGATCGATCCACCGGGCACCGCAGTCCCGGAGAGAGAGCGCATCGATGGAGTCTCCTAACTGGGAGCTCCTGCGACGCCTGCAGAGCCCGGCCCAGGCGCCTGGCGCCCACTGGGGCCCAGCATTCTTGCCCTGGAATCGAGAACTCCTCCGACAGTTTGTCTTTTACTCATTAACTGCCTCTACTTTAGAATGCTTCAATCAATGCTGTGTCAGGCTTTCAAATAATCAAAATTAATCTATTTGGGAAATAATAGGAACGAAATAAGGATAAAATTAAACTGAAAATTAAACTTGGCTATCAGATTGGACAATGACTGCATTCCATACAGTAAGAGAAAATCACTAAAAACTAACATAACATTTTGCTGCTTAGGCTGGAAGTGGCGCTGCGGGAAGTGGACGAGGAGGTGGCCCTGCCCTACTGGGACTCCAGCATTGACCAGCCCCTGCCCACGCCCACACATTCCATCCTATGGGCCTCCCAATTTTTCGGTCACTCAGGTGCTTATTCCTTGCAGCAGCGACCCTGCATTTCAGCTCATCACCTACGCCAGTGCAGTCACCATGCTCGCAGATTTCCATGACTTTTTGTGAATTAATTGTTCTCTGACTGAACTCATTGCAAAAATGCTAAATCCTGATACTGATACCATAAGTGCAGGTGAAGGGCTCCTCAACAACGGCTCATTTGCCAATTGGACAACTGCTAACGGGGAGCCCATATTCCGTTCCTTGGGCAGGTACTTCTCTTAGTCTGGACCTCAGCACTGCCAACTTGCGACAACCATTGAAGTGGAGACTTTGGGAGCCTCTTTCACCAGAGTGATTTGACGGAGATAGCCGAACGCAGCACCTATTCTAACCTCACTGACTGCCAGGACCCCTACTTCGAGCTCACCCACTAGTCAGCCCTTCTCTGGCTCCAGGGACACGACGCCCATTCAGGGTTAGCTGAAATTTTTTTTTTTTTTTTTTTTTTTTTTTAGAATTGTTTCGTTGCCGATGCTAATTTTTGAAATCAACAAAAGACGACCATTCATGAAGGCAGCAGGCGAGGATCCAGTGTACTACCTGCATCTGGCCTTTGTGGACTACTTGTGGGAAGAGTGGCGGCAGAAGCAACAGTCGGAAGCTGAGCGAGAGTCCGACTATCCCCTTCAATCCTGCTCTCGTATCCGCTCCAAACCTTTATCACCTTTCTACTCCCTTTCCATCTTTCACAGCTTTCCACGCTGCCGATGCTGTCATGGCGCCGTTCCCGATGGTGAACAAGGAAGGCTTGGCCAACACCTACACCGCCCTCTTCTACACCTACCAACAAAGCCCTACTTGTTCTGCTCTCAAGGTTCATCCAGGAAAGACATTATAAAAAAACATTGTAAATGCGAGCTGGGGATGAAAGGCAGTGAAAGAATGAAACCTCTGCAGCCGTATTGCGGGTCCCCACTGCTGTTCTGCCATCTGGAGTGGGAGCGCTGCCTGAGCAAGGTTCGTCTGGGCGGCGACTGCAGCGGACTACAGGTCCTAGCTCAAACCCCACTTACGCCCCAGCTAGATGGCTAAGTGCTGGGAATTGACAGGAGAATGCAGTCTGCTGGGAGGGTCGCTGTGAAAACGGTCACTGTGTCGGTTAGCGCCAGACTTGAGGCTTGTTCTAAAGCGACTATGATCATTTGCAGCACAAGCCTCAACATTAAACTCTAAAGATGAAGGCATTGGCGCATCAGTGCCTCTCCACACTTCATTGCCCCGAAAGAGCCCCGGAAAACCCATTCCACCGCTGATAGAAAGTGATGGCAGCTGGGGATCCTAGCGGAAAAGAGGTGCTGAAGGATGCTCCATTGGAGTCCTGTGTCTGGTCCACGACAAACTCATCCGGCCTCCTTCCTCTGCTCGTCAAAGAGCCGGTAAATCTATCTATTTCCTCTTCTCAAATGCAGAGCCGATGCAGGAGGGCATAGCGACACTGCCGGAGGGGCCGAGGAGGGATCCGCTTAGGGGAGAGACAACGGCGACCCTTCGCGACGAGCCCCTGAACCTCGCAGAGGACTGGGTGTGGACGGCGGTAACCATCCTGCGCGGCCGCGTCTTTCAGCCTATCAAGGCCCTGCCCAAGCGTCCGCTGCTCAGGGCCCAGAGTTCCCCTTCTTCTCCTCCTCAATACCCTTTCAAAAGCCTAAATGCGATTTGAGGGGGCTCAGGAGACTCTGGCTGGAGCGGGGAGCTGGTGCCGGTGGGGGAGTGGCCGTGGTTCCGGGGCGCGGCCCTGCTAAGGCTGCGGGGGCCCAGGAGGGGCGTGAAACGCTGGCCGCCGTCAGCGCGGCCGAGATGTGGATGGTGCGAGGCCTTCTGCTAGGGGGGTCGGGGGCTGGGGTGGCCCTAGGGCTTTTAGGCTGGGATTTGGGGGAAGATGTACGCGGGTTGGAAGCTACGCCAAGTGCACCGGACGTATACGCATGTCGAGGGATCTGGAAACGGCCTCCCCCCTCGCCCCGGGCCCGCACGAGGCCCAGGCTCTCTACCAGGCCTAGCGGGCCAAGGAGAGAACGCCCACCTATCTCCTCTTCCTATGCGCTGGTTGGCATTTCTCCCACTTTCTCCTCCTCAGCATTTCTACTAGTGAACTGAAAGGAGCTAGAGAGATAGGTGACGAAGGAAGGAAGAAAAGGCGGTGGCTGCACAGAGAGGATGTGACGGAGCTGGTGACGGCGGCCAATTAAGCGGACCTTAATTGGGACAGTGTAGAGATCGCCGAGAAAGGAAATGCAGCGAATCGGGAGCAAAGAGGCGGCGATGGTGGCAGGTAAAGAGGAATGCGTCTTCATATCAAGTTCTCTGGCTTCATGCTCATTGGTCATGCTTCCAAGGTTACTTTT
>JASANA010002271.1:0-51765 GCA_030248095.1 Ptycholaimellus sp. GST1_10
ACCCCGAACGGCCGGGGTTCCCCTTCTGAAAAGCCACCCTGGGGCCTCATGGGGTCACGGGCTACCGGGAACCAGGGTGGTGGCCTGCGGCCAGGCTTTTCCAGGTCGCCGTAGTCAGCGGCTTCCTGGCCTTCGCCTGCCAGGAGGAGGCCCGGAACTTAACGGACTTCGTAAGGTTTTTCTCCTCCGACCAGTCCTGGGCTTCCGTCCTGCCCGAAGGGATCATCGGCTGGGTCTGACTCAGAGCTAGAGAAGGTTGGCTCTAGATGAGCCTGCCTACACCTCAGCGCCCGAATGTATAAAAAGAGGTATAGGCTTTGGACGAAACATCGGAAAAGTGAGTAGCCAAGAATCGCTTAAAAGCTCAACTGGGACTCAACTTTGGACCTCAGACGACCCAATAAATTCAAACGGAAGATGATTTCTCTACCAATTCAGCCTTTTGAGAGCTGCCAATTGGAGGCCCTGAGCAGAATTTCCCACCGCATCTGGCAATGTGCTCAGATTGGCGTTCAGAGTTGAACGGAAGTGAGTGGAAAGCGCTAAAAACTAAGTTCCACGCTTTTCATCAACAAGATCCCTTTTTAACACTCTGAAGAAGACTGCTGTGAGAATTCAACTTATTGAAGGGTTCTATGCCATAATTCTGGGATAGAATTTCATGCCAAATCTCATGGAAGCCTAATTTTGACGATTTGAGAAAATCAATTTTCCGACAATTCTGCCTTGATCATGAACAGATTGCAAAACAGATTGCAGAATCGAGCTGGTAAAATGAAACCAGAAGCGTGAGTTTAGAGAATTGATGACTCTAAATGCCGCCTAGTAGTCAATTTTTTGCGACGAATCGAATGGTGTATTCAGATTCTCGCCCAGCCCTTTAGCAAAGCTCCCATTCTCACTCCCTCTTCTCCCTCCTTCGCTCTACTCTTCACTTCCAATCTCAGTAAAGGCATAGAGGAGGAGATGAAGGGATGAAAGGGAGCGACCTTTGCCCAGGTCCAGATGGGAAGTCGGCCGATGGGGCGGTTGTTGCCGAGGCGTCCGATGTCGAGGTCTCCAGGGACCTGAGGCAGCGGCTTGGCCGGGGTCGGATCGAGGGGGACCAGGCGCATGCCCACCTCCGGCCGTGGCGTGTCTATGGTCTGCAATCCTCCCTTCATTCCCTTCCCCCTCCCTCCCTTTTGAGGCCGCTCATCAGTCAATTTCCAATTTGATACTGGGTCATATTGGCTGAGAGATGTGGGAGGGGTGGAAGAGGAAGGAGGAGTGACCTTGGGGCGCTCTCCGAAGAGCAGCCGCATGAAGGCTTTCATGGTGGGGTCACGGCCGTCCTTGGTGAGGGGGGCCTTGGTCGCCTGCGTCCGCTCCTTGCCCACCTTCGCCCGTTTCGCCGAGCTCGCCAGTGCAGCCTCCTCCTGGGTGGGGAGAGGGGCCTGGCGCTTCGGGGGGCGGATGGGCTTGTCGTAGGTGGGCTGGGCCTTGGAGGAGGGCGGCGGACAGAGGGACGTTTGCTGCTGCGGGGCCCGAGTGGCCTCCCGCTGCTGACCGTCTCCTCCTCGCCGTTGCACCCTCTCTCTCAGATCCGCCTCAGGGCCCCCGTGGCAGGCGTAGTCGGTGAAGGCGCAGGCTTCCTCCCGCCGATTGCGGTTCCGGTTCTGGTTGCGGCCTCGCCGACGGCCTCCATTGGCCCCGCCTCCGCCAGCCGTCTGCTACAAACCCCTTTTCCCTTCACAATCCCTCCCTACTTCATATGAAGTGGGGGGCATAAAGAGGGGGTAGTAGAGAGTGAGACCTGCTGAGGACGCTGATGACCCTGGGACGTGTCGAGGTCGGAAGCAGAGCCTCCACCCCGGCGCGCCAAGTCCCAGACCTGTTGCTGGAACTGTTGGTCCCGCCCCATGCGTAGGATCAGCTCCATCGTCTTTTCCTCCTCCGACTTCCCTCGATCGCCCATCCTTCCTTGAGAGACCCAGCTGAGCAATTCAACTGAGAAAAGGAGGACTGAGGCGAGATAAGAAGATCGGTGAGGAGTGTGCAAAAAGGCATTGTTTTGACAGCCGTTGATGGGCTGCATCTGTTCCTTTCTTGAGAAAACGCCTTATTTTAAGGGGTTTATTCAACAAGGAAAGAACAAAAAAATCAAGTGCCCAATGCACAAAGTGAAAGCAAGCCGTGTCAAACACGCATGGGGAGGGTATAGACAGGGAAGGGGAATGACCAGATACTAGTCACCAATTAAGCCCCATAGGGGCAGAAAGTTGAGCCAAGGTTTGAAAAGAGAAAGGAGGATCTGTGGACGGCTTCGTAGACGAATCAGCCGGCCTCCTCCTGCCGCGTGAGCGGCTTCAGCTCCTGCACCATGGTGCCAATCTGGGAGCTGTACTGAGGCGCCGCTCCTCCCTCCCCTGGCAGGGGAGCAAGGAGGCACTGTGGGAGGGCGGAGAGCGGCCCTCGCACTGTCAGGCGTCCCACTGGACGTCCCCCTCCTCCTCCCGCCTCTCCCAGGCTCTCCTCTCCCTTTCGTGGATGTACATTGATCACTTGGATCTGCGTATTCCCGTTCGAGATGGAGCCGATGGAGAAGGGAAGATTGAGGAGGGAGTTGGCCTTCCCGTCCACCTTGCCCATCACGCCCGCCTGCTGCTCAGAATCGTCCCCCGAGCAGGGAGGGGGGAAGATCCATGCTGCGCGAATTCCGTCTCCTTTCTTTCCCTGCCCTTCCCCGTCCTGGTCTAGGAGGGGGGCGTCACGGGAGGGGAGACGGAGTTCTTCTGGGTCGGGGCGTTGGCTGTGTGTGAAGGGGCCCAAGGATGGGAATCGTGGCCAGCGCCAGACTCCCTCCTCCTCCTCTTCCCGCGCGCCCGCCTCTTCCTCCACCCGCTGATTGCGGGGAACGAAGGGGGCGGCGTTGGGATTGAGGAAGGATGGGGCGGCCTTCGATGGCCGGGATGGGTTCTCTCCCAAGAGGCCCTCTCTCCCCCGCCACTCACCTCCTCCCCCCTCTCCTTGACGGCCCTGCACTCCCATCTGTGGGTGCTGAGGGCGGAGAGGAAGGGGAAAGCGATCCTGTTGACGGTGCAGCATTGGAGGGCGGAAGGGTGGCTGCGGCATCCGCAGGTGCATTGGCTGAGCGGCGCCATTCCCTCTTCCCAAGCCAAGACTTCGGAAGCCCTGGATAGGGGGTGAGTAGGGAGGGGGTGGCCGTCTCTGCAGGGGCTCGAGAGAGAAGATGGGGGGGAAGGGTGGTGGGAGGCCGTGCGAGCCACCGTAGAGAGGGATGAGTGGCGGCAGCGGCCCTCCCATCCCTCCCCATCCCCGCCCTCCACTGGCAAAGGCTGAAGGATGCCAGGGAGGACTAACCCAGCGACCAGGGTCTCGGGGCGGTGGGTTGGGGCGAAGGTCGTAGTTGGCAAAGGCGCCAGGGTTGTTGAAGCGGCGTGTGCCCTCCATCCCTGCTCCACCAGTCACCTCTCTACCGCCTCTCTCCCTCCCATCCCATCCCCGTTTGTGTGGGGGGACGTAGGGAGGGGGCGGCGTGTTGAGGCACTGCCGCTTCTCCGGGGGCCCTTGCACAGCTTGGGAGGGCTGTGGGCCTTGGTAGGAGGAGGTGACTGTCTGGGCAGAGGCTGACTCCTCCTCCCCTACCTCCTCTGCGCCAGGAATGGGGCTGGCGGGGAATGGGGGGAGGATGCCGTTGCTCGGCTCTGGGGAGCCATCAAGCAGATCGCCTGCCAACGCCTCCAGACTCTCCGAGCGCGGCAGCTCCGCCTCCAGCTGGTCCATCATTTGATCCCAGGCACCCTGGGAGAAAGAACTGGTGAAGGAGGGGGAGAGGTTCAGGAGATCGTCGGGCATGGGGGCGGGCGGCGACTGGGGCGGGGAGTCCAGGGTGTTCCCGGTGGGGGGCGTCCCCCACTCCTCCCCCTCCTCCGGCTCCTCCATCCCGGGGTCCGTCATCGGGGACCACTCCGGGTGGATGTTCTCTTTGTCGTCAAAGAGTGAGTTCCCATCCTCTGCCGCCTCCACCACTCCAGGCCGTGGGCTGGATGAACCAGGAGGAGGCGAGGGAACCCTGGGAGGGCTGGTGAATCCCAACTGGCGTCGTAGGGTGCGTGGGTTGGGAGGGAGAGTGGAGCTGGGGACGCGGACTGCGATGGGGATGGGTTTGGAGACGGCGGCAGGGGACCCGGCGAGCTGTTCAGCCGAGTCTCCCTGTACCGACGCACCCGTCTCCCTTACACTCTCTACCACCCCCACCTCCTCCTCCTTCACTCCACTGCCTTGGGCTGAGTCCTGGGTTGAGTGGGTGGGAGAAGGGTTGGGGCTGAGAGTGTGGGACCCAGCGGCACCGGCAGACTGAGTCTCCGCCGAGGCCTTGGCCGCCTGGTTCAGGGCCTCTTCCTTCGCCATCAGTTCCTCCCAGTACTTCTCCGCATCAAAGGGAGAGTTGGAAGGAGTGTAGTCGGGGTTGTCCAGCCGACACTGAGGGCTGGAAGGCTCATCTGAGTCGGAGGACCAGGGAGAATCGGAAGATTCCGAGGAATCCGGCCACTCGTCTTCCTCCCGCTCGATGAACTTCCCCAAACTCTCCTCCACCTCGCCCAACGTCTTTTCACAGAGGCTGAGCGGTGAAGGTGAGTTTTGAGCAGGGGGAGTCTCACTGAAGCGGACTTTTCGAGCGGTGAGGCGGGGGTCCTGAGGCAGAAGCTCCGAGGAGCCGGAGCAGGAGGAGCTGGAGGCCATGCCTCCCGGCCCCTTCCCCTCCTTCTGCGTCACCAAGCTCTTCGTCTCCGACTCCTTCCCTCCTCCTAGCTGGCCTTTGGTGGCCTGGGCATAGGAGGGGAAAGTGTCGGAGGAGAGCGAGTTCTGAATCTGGCTAGGGCCAGACTGAGAGCCTGGATCCGGAGGATCCATCTCTGAGGGGCTGAAGAAGAACTGGGGCGCTGTCGACGACAGCTACACCAGGAGAAGCAAGCGTGTACTGCTGTTCACACTTCTGCAATTTTTCCTCTTTTCCACTCCATGCCTTCATGAAGGCACGCGAGCGCGAAACTAAGAGGAATAATGAGAGGGAGAGAAGAAGAGAATTTCCAAAATTTAATTTTCCGAGTTTTCCAATAACTCCAAAAAAATTAGTCCAAAAAATATTTCCATATTCTTTGGTTTTGGAAAGAAGGCTTTTTATGCATTGCGTCGATTCTTCCTGCCATTTTTCTGGCTGCCTTTTCCCAGGCTTGCGCTTGCTGAGCCTTCTAGGGCTTTTCAGTAGTTGTTGAAGAGATTCCCAAAATTGAGTCAATCAATCTTCTAAACAAACTCTGAGCCAAAGACTGGCTATGATGCAAGGCAAAAGATGAGATGGAGGAAGGGTGTGTGTGGAGGGCGGGTGGAATAGTGCAACTGAGGGGGCGCGTGTATTGAAAACACACGGCGACCTCGCCTCTGCTAGCATTCCTCCGCCTCTCCACCCCTTCGCTTTGACCGGAGCTTTAGGCTCTCATCGAAGTTCCATCCGACGAAAAGCCTCTTCCTCAATCCTCCCTCCCTCATCCCTCCTCTGTCTTCAGGCCAGAGCAAGAGGAGGAGAAGAGGGGGAAGGAGTGAAGGTTGAGGGCTGGCGTCCTGCGCTGCGGTCGGGTGATCAGTCCTCGGCAGCGGGTCGGACGCGTAGCTACGGGAAGGAGTGCGAGGTGGCAAACCTCTAGCACATCCTCCGCCGCGGCGGCGTCGAAGCCGGGACTGCTACCATGAAGAGAGCTGCTCCCTCCCCCAGGGAGGAAGCAACAAAGTGCTGGGTATAGCTCCAACCATCTCTTTTATTGAACACCTTATCACTTTCCAAGAAAGGAAGGCGGAGTGGGAGCTGGGGCTGGTCCAGGTGTGGACTGCCCTGCAGCTCTCCCTCCAGGCCTTTTTATACCCTCACATTGCCAGCTATTGCACCACGAGGAGGCAATCCCCTCCCCTCCCTCATCCCAGAGGGAAGGGAAGGGGCCTGCCTACAGTAGAGGGCAGCTTGCGCCAGCACACTTGAAGCTGGCAAAAGGAATTTCCAAAATATTTGTTATTTCTCAATTTATGGGCAAAAACCTAAATTCTTGATGTTTCAAAAATTTAAACATCCATAAATCGATGGTTTTTCAATGAAATCAGCTGAAATTTGGCATATACGTCTGTCATGGTGATATCTTGATGTTGATAATAGAACTTTTTGCTACATTTATTATTTCATGATTTATAGTCAAAAACCTAAAATCTTGATGTTTCAAAAATTCGAACATCCATAAATTCCCGGTTTTTTAATAAACTCAGCTGAATTTTGTCAGATATGTTTGCTGCGGCGGTATCTTGAAGCAGTTAAAAGGAATTATTGCTTAGCTTATTACTTGGAACAAAGGCCGCGCATCTTGGCAACAGCCAAGAATACCTTGTTTGATGTTTCAAAATACGAAAATTCATAAATCACTGGTTTTCCAATGGAATTAGCTGATTTTTGGCAGATACGTCCGTCTAAGTAACATTTCAAAGCTGGCAAAAGGAATTTTTGAAAAATTTATTATTTCTTGATTTATAGTCAAAAAACCAAAATCTTGATGTTTCAAAAATTCAAACATCTATAAATCCCGAGTTTTCCAAAAAAATTAACTCAATTTTGGCAGTTAGGTTTGTTAAGGTGGTGTCTTGAAGCTGTTAAAAGGAATTTATGAAACAAATTTGTAATATTTCGCTTTGTGGCCAAAAACCTCAAATTTTGATGTTTAAAAAATTCGAACAAGCATATGTTTAAGGTTTTTGAATTAAACCAGCTGATTTTGACTAGAAGTGATTCTTATGCATGGATTATAACGTTGCTTACTTGGAACAAGGGCCGCGCACCTTGGCAATAGCCGAGAATACCTTGTTTCAGGAGAAAAGAGCTTTATTTCGGCTTGCCGATGGTACCAGTTACATAGCATGAGGGTATAGGGGGTTTCTTCTCCTGTTTTAGCCTGCATGAACAGATGGGCTTATTGCTGCCATTGAACACTGCGTCAGTCTGATGCCCAGTTGAAACATCAAGGCCGGGAGTAGGTTGACGGCTTATTGAAGGCGGGGATAGTGGGTAGGTGAAAAGGGTGAGGGTCTCCCTGAAGAATTCTTGGAAAGAGGAAAAAACTATTTTTGACCGCGGAGCGGCCCGAAGGGCCGCTCCGCGGTCTATAGAGGTTACTCAACTTTTGTCCTCATATATATATATGTGTGTATATGTTCCTGGACATGCTGGGAACGGGCGAATTCTCAACGGATTGGGACAAACTTTTTTTTTTCCTGAAAGGTAATGCAATTTTAGGAAGATCTGGAGGGGTAGACCCGGTTTCCGAGCATTTGAAACATTACTTATTTGGGTAAAAAGGTTTTAACATTGCAATATACAGTTTTTGCGCTGTAGCTACTGTAATCTTGAGAATTGCACCGACAACTTGAGTTTTTTTGTTCACAAGTCGTATATAACGATTCCAAATCTGTGCTTACTTTTGAAAATGGTTGAGAAACCACAGACTTTTCCTCTTGAGTGACAAACTTTTGCTCATAACAAAAGCATCAAAAATTAGTAGCAGCTGAACGGCTGATAATTGAACAGAACACTTGAGTTTTTTTGTTCACTAGTCGTATATAGCAATTCCAAATCTGTGCTTACTTTTGAAAATGGTTGAGAAACCACAGACTTTCCCTCTTGAGTGACAAACTTTCGCGCATGACAATAGCATCAATAATTAGTAGCAGCTGAACGGCTGATAATTGAACAGAACACTTGAGTTTTTTTGTTCACAAGTCGTATATAGCAATTCCAAATCTGTGCTTACTTTTGAAAATGGTTGAGAAACCACAGACTTTCCCTCTTGAGTGACAAACTTTTGTGCATGACAATAGCATCAATAATTAGTAGCAGTTGAACGGCTGATAACTGAACAGAACACTTGAGTTTTTTTGTTCACAAGTCGTATATAACGATTCCAAATCTGTGCTTACTTTTGAAAATGGTTGAGAAACCACAGACTTTCCCTCATGAGTGACAAACTTTTGTGCATGACAATAGCATCAATAATTAGTAGCAGCTGAATGGCTGATAATTGAACAAAACACTTGAGTTTTTTTGTTCACAAGTCATATATAACGACTCCAAATCTGTGCTTACTTTTGAAAATGGTGGAGAAACCACAGAACTAAGTGCTCCGCGGTCACCTATTGCGCTTTGCGCCATATACTTGTTAGCTCAAATATTTTGCACATGAACTTTTTTAAGTTTTTGTGGAAAATTGTACATTGGCAAATGGCAAAATCATCTCTAGAACAGTAGTTGTTAGGCTTACTCACCTAACCTAAAATCAAAAGCGTTTGAAAGGTGTGGGAACTTTTAAGAGAAGAAAATAAGAGTCAGCCAACAGGCTATTACAGTGATTAGCACCTGGAATTTTTGAAAAAAAAAGCCTTTAAAACAATGGGACAAAAAGTTAATTCTAATGGAAAAAAATAAAAATACTGAAAAATTTTTAAATTTTTTTTATGTATTTTTCATTTTTTCAGGTACTTGAAATGGAATGCTAATCACTGGGTTATTTTAATCTAGCTACGTGCGGAACACTATTATTTCCGCAATTATTTCGATGCACCTTCCGTTGTCAGAAGCTAATCCCGATTTTAGGAACGGGTGCGACCTAAATTGTTCAAGAGGCGTTTTGTGACAAGAGCGCGATTGGTCCAAGGGCCAAGACCCATGATTATCTGACCCCCCTTTTTCATGCTAGCATTTTCTGAACTCCCACTTTTTATGGCATGAATCATGAGTAAGTTTAATGACAAGTCCAACGAATATCCAGCTCTGCAAAGTTAAGGGTCGGATAATTTGAGTTTTTGGCACTTTTGCTCAAATCACTCAAAGTTCCCAAATTGTATATGACTCGATTCGTCTCTGTCTGCTAGATGCAGCTGTGCAAATGGTCGCTGCTTTGTCGCTCACTTTAAAAAAAGGATCACCCAAAAGGCATTCCACCAACAAAGCTTTGTGACCCCACTCATCAATCACTGCCACCACTCATTACTCAAATGAGAAACTGCATCTCCCGCAGCAGGAAAGTATCGCCCTGGTAGAGCAGCCTTGGACTGCGTGTCCTTCGCGGCCTCCTGGGCGGGGCAGGGGCAGCAGTTCCATCACTCATCCGCTCCTTCCTGTCCTTCCAGCGCCTGGGCGTCACCGGCGTGGACAGGGTGGAGGAGGACAGGGCTGGCGAGGTCAGTGGAGGTGGACTGGAGGAAGCTGCCGCCTCCTCCGCGGAGTCCACCTCGCCCAGGGCAGTCTGAGCGGCGGCCAGCAGCTCCCCGGCGTCGAGGACGCGGCGGTTCCAGACCACGGAGGAGGCAGCCTCGCTGGCCAGAGAGCCGTCCTCCGTCTCGTCGCAGCACCTCAACTGAGGCCTGGCCTCTAGGCGCCTGTTTGCGTTCTGATGGTACTGGGGAGTCAAATCAGTCTTTTGGGGTCTCAGATTTTATTCTGAGAGAAAAGAAAAGACGAAAAGTCTCTGAGAATAAAATCTGAGACCCCGGAAAAAAACTGGTGGGAGGTGCTGGTAAGCGAGAAAAATTGCAAAAAGCGGGTAATTGCGTTTTTGCAATTTTTCTCGCTTTTCAGCAGCCAATTTGGCTTAAGCTTCGCCAGCAAAATGGAAAAAGCCAAAAATAATTATTTTTTAACTTTTTCCATTTTGCGCCAGTACTTTGGTCATAGTCGACTAGATCGCTACTGTCGCAAAAGATAAAAACGGAGCCTACGCTTTGGCAGCAGGCGGCAGAGCACCGATCTGCCCAGCCTCCTTCTTCCGCCGATACTCGGCGTCGATGGAGGAGACGAGGTGCTCCGTCTCCTTCGTGGACAGGCCGCTGGGCTCCCGCGCCGGGGACTGCTGCAGCAGCGCCAGCTCTGGGTCCAGGGAGGTGGATTCCCCCTCGCTCTCCTCCTCCAGCTCCTCCTCGCCCAGCGGGCGGCAGTCGATCATCACCTTGCCGCAGAGGACCAGGCCGACTGCTATCGTCGTCGGACCGGTGAGCCATATTTGGCCTATGGAAGGAAGATTGGGTGGTGGGAGGGGGGGATGAGGGGAGGGGAGGAGGGGAGACCGATGAGGGAGTTCTTGTCGAAGATGGCGAAGGCGGAGAAGAAGAGGCCGAGGAGGATGAGGCTGGCGGAGACGAAGGAGTAGGAGAAGAGGTGCAGCCCGTGACGGCTACACAGCCGCCCTCGAACGCTCCCTGTCAACCAACAAATATATGGAACGCAATTTTGGTTTGGTCAAAAATCACAAAAAGCATTCGACGGTGAAATTTTTAAAGCCCTTCTTTGGATTGTTGAAAAATTGATGTTGAAAAGAAAAGTGAGCAAAATATTCGTTGTACTTTCGAATTTTCGACTTTTGAAAATCCCTCTTTCTCTCTTTCTCTAAATATTTGCACAATATTTCATAGTTGCACGTGAACCTTGCATGGCTTGCTCATGCCGCTGCAGCCAGAGCGCTTCTCAGCATAGCCTCAAAAGCTGCACTTTTGCCTGGAAAACCCTTGGGAAGTTAGCGACTGAGGCAAACCGCGTCAATCAAGGCTATTGTATCCGCTTGGCTGGCAAACAAAAAAAGTTTTTGTGGCTCCTGCAAAAATTAGCGCCCCTTGCAAACCTGAGCAAATACACCATCAAGCGCATTTTGCCCGCTACCTTCGGGGAAAAAGCTGCCGGACTGCTTCAATCGCCAGCTAACGAGATGAGGCCAATTGAGTCCGACGGCGGCACTGAGGATGACGGCAAATGGTGGGTGCGCAAAAAATTGAGCGAGCATTTCTTGCCTCAGTATGCGCAGGACATCGAGCGACGCCTCCTACTAGCGGAAGCCACGCTCACTCCTTTCACTCGTCCCCCCCCCCTTATATCCCTCCCTCCCATCACCCACCCTCCAAAGGCAGCAGTTCAAGCCTGCACAATTAATGCCGCAATCTTCGCCGCAGGCCACCCGATACGTGCGGGCAAAAATACCCCTCCAACAATTGCAGCAGAGAAGGCAAAACCAGCGGAGTGGAACAAACTGACGGCCTTTTGTGCTGCCCTATGTGCCTGTGTGAACAGATGAACGGAAGGGGCTGCAATTGTCAGGTCTCACAGCTTCACCGCAACCTCTAGAGGAGGTGGAGAGGCTGAAAGAAGGAAAGAGAAGCAAGGTGCATGCGTGTGAGAAGGAGGAAAGAGCCGAAGCTTGGCGGGGGATCCATAGCACTTGTAGGAGTGGGAGGGAAAGAACATGAGTGCGGTGAGAAGAGAGAGGCCGGGGCGAGTATATTGAGGGGGCTGCTGTGAGTGAAGGGGGGAGAAGCTGGGCATTAGCGGTAGCCCAAGCCTGCTTCCTGTCGTAGAGGCACGGACTCTGAGTGGGCTTGGCAGAGGAGTGGGGGAGTGGGGGGGGGGGGAGTTGGCGTGGGATTTCAATGGAGCGTAACTCGAATCCTCCCACCAAGGGCCAGGGGGGACCCAATTGCCAACAGAGGGGGGTGAAAAAAAGCTGTCGCCAGGAGCTTTGAGGGATAAGGAGGGGGGAGACAATCGCTTCCGATCCCTTTTCCTTGGCAGAGGCCGACATGGGGTTGCGAAAAGCTAGGAAAGAGGCGCGGTTGGAGAGGAGCGGTGTGAGAGGAGGTGACTAAGTGCTGGTGTGCCGTTCCACAAGTGCGGGCCCTCTCCTCCTTGGGGAGGAGTTGTTAGGGGCGCAGGGCGGCCCTCCCGCTCGATGACACTCACCTCTGCCAACAGATGCCTGCGGTGCACGCTAGCACGCTGCCTACTACGCCTGAATGAAGTATTATTGCCGCCAAAAGTCGCCTATTATTGGCAGTCAGTGAAAAAATGCGAGTGATACAATGCAGTATTTTTTTCGTTTTTAGCTGAATTTTTGAAGTTAGTTGAATCAAAACTTGGGAGAAATACTATTGTCAAACCAGAACTGGGAAGGAGGTACAAAGGCAAATTGAAACATGGCAAGATTGAGTAGGTGTAAGAGTAGTGAGGTTGAAAAGGAGCCAATGTGCCCGAGTTAGCGCTGCAGAGGCGGGGCGGGTGGATGAAGCTGGCGTGGCCTTAGACGAAGTTGGTGCCCAGGGGCATGGCCGCCACCGCCTGCCCCAAGCCCTGACCAAAGATGTCCTTGATCTCCACGTAGCGGCGGATTTCCGCCTGCCCAAGTGCGCGCTCCAGAACAACGGCTCACGATAGCAACGCATCACCCGCGGAGAAAGCCCCAGCAGGAACAAATCTGCAATTTAGATTGATTATCGTCTGTAGATCTGATAGAATTGCTTTGGAATTAGAGTGCAAAATGCTGTAATGGCCAGGTGAAACATTAGGCTGAATTTTGATGTCTTACCGTATGCTCAATTTTTGCCAAATCAGTCTGCCAAAATACTTTACCATCAATGCGTGGCTACTTTTAGAGGTTTTTAAGTCCATATCAGCATCAGAAACAAAATTGACCTGCAAAACCGAATCAGTTTGTGAAACATCCAAAGCATGATCATAAAAAAATATTTCCCTTTATATTGTTAGCTTCTTATCATTCCCTCCTTATCTCTCTCCTAGTCCTAGCTCCAATCTCATTACTATCCTTCAGCCATCCGTCCAATTCCAGCCAGCATTCATTGGTAAAGTGGGGTATGCACTCGTTGAAGCAGCAGAGGCGCCTCGGGGCACTTCGCCCGTCCAGGGACTCGTCCCGGTAGGGTATCGTGCACTTGTAGCCGCCCTCCAGGTCCCGGCACTCCGTGTTGCAGTCTCAGTCGATCAGGTTGGAAGACTTTGGAATAATATCGATGGTTGAGCTGGCAATTGAAGGGGGAGAAAGGTGACTCGATGGTCAGATGTTTGGCTAGGTCATTCAGTAAAGGTGCTTGAGTTCATTAGGCAATGGAGTCAATGATCTAATGGGAAAAGATGGGAGCAAAGATTTAAGTCCTGCATGCCGCATTCGTTGATGATGAAGACACACTGGGATCTGAGCTGTGCGGGGTTGTTGTCGTGGTATCCATCACAGCAGCGACAGGAGTAGTCGCGGTCTTCATCGAAGCAGTCAGCGAAGCAACTGCAGTTGTTCAGGTGCGGGTTATGGAGCTCTTTCACCATCTTCTGGCACTCGCCGTTTGCCATTTCTCTATGCACTGGTTTAGAGCTAAACTTTTTGCTGCTGCATGAACAAGGTATTATCGGCTATCGCCAAGATGCGCGGCCTTTGTTCCAGTACAAGTAATAACCACTAGCTACGTTACAAAACTTTTCAATTCGCATGGTTGATACGTACCTGCCAAAAATTAGCTGATTTCATTGAAAAACAATGGATTTATGCATGTTCAAATTTTTGAAACATCAAGATTTTGGGTTTTTGTCTATAAATCAAGATATAATAATTATTTCGAAAATTCCTTTTGCCAGCTTCAAGATATTACTTTGACGGACGTACCTGCCAAAATTCAGCTAATTTCATTGAAAAACCAGTGATTTATGAATTTTCATATTTTGAAACATCAAAAAATTGAGTTTTGGGCAAAAATCGAAAAATTACGTCCATCGCAAAAAATGGCCTGGAGATACCACCCAGGCGGACCTTCATGCAAAAAATTAGCCAATTTCATTGAAAAACCGCGGAGTATGGGCCCGGGACAGACATATATATATATATATATATGCGGACAGACGGACACAAAAATGGGGTAACTGCTTAAGCTGGCCTTGGCCGCCCGCCGCTTCGGGCAGGGCGCCAGAGCTCCTCCGGCCTCCGGGCACGGGTGCTACGGCCCCTACGCTTCGCCTAGCATGCTTCGCATGCTAGGCTACGCTCCGGGGCCTCCGCACCCATGCCCTCCGGCCTACGGAGCTCTGACTGCCCTGCCCTCCGCGGCAGGCGGCCTTCGGCCGCGCAAAAGGTATTATCGGCTATCGCCAAGATGCGCGGCCTTTGTTCCAGTACAAGTAATAACCACTAGCTACGTTACAAAACTTTTCAATTCGCATGGTTGATACGTACCTGCCAAAAATTAGCTGATTTCATTGAAAAACAATGGATTTATGCATGTTCAAATTTTTGAAACATCAAGATTTTGGGTTTTTGTCTATAAATCAAGATATAATAATTATTTCGAAAATTCCTTTTGCCAGCTTCAAGATATTACTTTGACGGACGTACCTGCCAAAATTCAGCTAATTTCATTGAAAAACCAGTGATTTATGAATTTTCATATTTTGAAACATCAAAAAATTGAGTTTTGGGCAAAAATCGAAAAATTACGTCCATCGCAAAAAATGGCCTGGAGATACCACCCAGGCGGACCTTCATGCAAAAAATTAGCCAATTTCATTGAAAAACCGCGGAGTATGGGCCCGGGACAGACATATATATATATATATATATGCGGACAGACGGACACAAAAATGGGGTAACTGCTTAAGCTGGCCTTGGCCGCCCGCCGCTTCGGGCAGGGCGCCAGAGCTCCTCCGGCCTCCGGGCACGGGTGCTACGGCCCCTACGCTTCGCCTAGCATGCTTCGCATGCTAGGCTACGCTCCGGGGCCTCCGCACCCATGCCCTCCGGCCTACGGAGCTCTGACTGCCCTGCCCTCCGCGGCAGGCGGCCGTCGGCCGCGCAAAAATATGATAAGCGAGCCAGGATTAATGTGCAAAGTATTGATGGATAAATTAGTGGTTTTTGCCCGTTGCCCAATCTAAATCGCCTTAGTTACATTAAGCTTGTGCGTATCCAGCAAGATTACTTTAAGCAAATAACAATTTCGGTTATGCTTTTTTTCGAAACATCATACCCCTGGCAGAAATCAATGTCCAGAAAATTCTCCCAGTCCAGAAGAGCACTTAGAGAAGTGGCCAATAGACCCGAATCACCCCTATTGGCTCCTGTCCGCATAGCCCGGTGGGCAATTGCAGGTGTAGCTGGAGGGTTCAGTAGCTCGGCAGGTGCCATGTAGACTGGAGAGAGGATTAGTTCAGGGCCGTGTCCTAACAGGAGGACAATGGCTACGAGGTGGCTGGTGGCGGGATCTCGCAGGTGCTAGCAAGAGAAAGTTTTGAGAGGTGGTGAGTTGGAGGAGGGGAGGAAATCGGTCAGGCTTCTGGACAGGTTCAGGGAGCGGTAAAGGTAGGGCTCCACGGATTCGCAGCGGTCCCCCACCGTGAGCCAGTAGCGGATGACGTTGCGGCTGCAGTCAGCGTGGATCACGGCACTTGTCATCTGCAAATTTTGAATGGCTCTTCGTTGAATGTTCGTTGAATGTTTCGATGGCGTGAAAGACTGCCTTTTGAAGCATTTCCATCAATATTCAAAATGTGTTGCGCGACAATTTTTCAATAATTTCCATCCTCGTGGTTACCTACATTACCTAAGCAAAGTAAGCCTATGCAAAGTAAGAAACCACGCGAAAATAGTCACAGAATTTGTGAAATTTTCAAGGGCTTGCTTGAATGAATGCTCTAGGCTTTGGTCTACATTTTTAGGACAAAATCCTGAAAGGATAGCACAAAATGGGCCCAAGCTTCAAACGCAGAGGTGGCCAGGCTTCCCAAAAGCTATAGGTACCCCTGGATGCAAGCGAAGTTGCGGCGGAACAGTTGTTGTTACAGGGGCAGGCTCGTGGCACCTGTCACAATCCAGCCATTATTGATCAGCACTAAATGGACATTAGCCCAGTTTGGATCAAGGGCGTTAAATAGCTGAAAAATCTTACCGGAAAGTTGGCCACGCAGCTTATGTTGAAATCACTTCAAAAGTTGATTTTGAAGGCCGCCTGACGTTCCAGATTAAATTTTAAGAATTTTAGGGATGTATCAAAGTTATTTGATAATTCGAACCCCTTTGCGCCGACCCAACTCCCCATGGCAAGGAGGAGGGCTGGGCGTAGACTGTAGCGATGCCGCTGTGGAGGTTGGTGAGCTCGTCGCTGTCGCCGAAGCGATGGACGGTGTGCTAGTGCGTGAAGCTGGCCATGTTGTCAAGCTTAAGCATCTTGTTCACCACCTTCTTCGCCTTGGTGGCCTTCTTCATGCCGGAGGACAATCGGAGGACCTTGGAGGGCTTGGAGGCGGGCGAGGTGGGACGCATGGCGCGCATGATGATCGAAGAGAAGCTTGAGATGAGCTGTGCGAGAGAGAGAGAGAGAGAGGAGCAGATAAGAGCCTAGACGGCCAAAGTTCAATGTCATCACTCTGAAGCTGCACAGACTCCCCGCGCTCCGTCAATCACTAGATCGGAGGAAGTCAGAATAGCAAGAAGCTAAACAAAGGAGGGGTTCATCTAAGGGGAGGGAAAGAGGAATCAATGGGAGGGGCTGGGTCCGCAGCTTCAGCGAAGGCCCACCAGTCGCATCTCTTCCTCCACGCCCAGCTGGATCTGCTCCGGGTCGTAGAAGGTCAGCACCAACTCGGACCGGCGTAGAGGCGCCGCGAAGGAGGGGCCGCTGTAGGATGAAGAAGCGCTGAGTGGCATGGGGATGCGATTGGAGTAGGCCTTGCGTAGACTCGCTCGGTCTTGAGGAGTGAGTTGAGGGAAGGATGAAGTGCGGGGCAGCGTGTCCTCGTCCTCATGTCGGTAGTAGGTGGGAGCCCCGATGCTGACTTGGCGGCGAGGTGGGCGGAAGGGAGGAAGAGGAGCTTGGGGAAGAAGAGCGGTGCTGTAAGGCAGGTCCTCTTCGTTCTGCTCTCCTCGCTTCCTCATCCAGCCTGTCAGACTGGAGCCAGGCCCTGGCCCTCGATCAGGCCAGCACTTGCCGCAGATGGAGACGACGGTGTTGACGATGTTGTCGAGAGTGCGGATGATGGACAAGCCGCAGCTCGTGAAGCGGGAGAGGTAGAGGATCACCGCGCAGAGGCCGACCATCGCCACGATGGAGAGTGCCGCTCCCAGCATAAAGTAGATGGGCCGAAGTATCCTATCCTTCAGACTTCTCACCTCCACCTCACTCTTCCTCTTCACCTCCTGTAGTCCCTCTGTCATCGCTCCTACGATGCCCGTAGGCGATCTGCTGTACTCCTTGATGTTCTGAGTCACCTCTGCTGGCTCCCAGGAGAGATGACTGGAGAATTGAAGCATGGCCTCTACTTGCCGATCGATGCGAGGCATGTCGGCCGAGTAGGCGGCGAGGGCAGCGAAGGGTTGGAGGATGGGAACGTTGTAGAAGTCCTGAGTTGGCTGGCTTCCCAAGGCGGCTTCGTCCAGCGACTCGTACACCACTCTACGCCTTCTCTCCGAATGACGCTTCAGAATGCCCCTTGAAGGTTCCTTGATGGGAAGGGTCCTGGGAGTGGAAGGGAGGGGATCTTCTTCTGGGGCTTCTTCTTCCAGCCCTTGGAGAACGCGTGGTCCGTCGTCGGCGGTCTCGTTGCCGACATCAGGGTCCAGGCCCTGCTCTCCCTCCTCGTCACTTCCTACTCCTACTCCCCGCGGTCTGGGCGGAACTTCTGGGGCATCGATGGCGTTAGAGGCTGTGGGAGGCTCGTAGAGGATGGGAATGAGGTCGGAGATGTGGCGGCGCATCAGCTCGTTGTGCTCGCCGCCTCCCTTCACCTTCTTCCTCACCAGCACCATCGCCTCCTGTGGCTCAGAAAAGCGAGAAGGAAGCAGCTCCACTAGACGACCTAGCTTGAAGGAGTGTCTAGGAGCGTTGTCCTTGCTGAGCCACACCAGCTCTCCTTCCATGGGTTCCCGGTGCGCTTCGCCCTTCCTGGGCTTGTAGTGGTTCTTCCGCTCTTCCAGAAGAACCTGGGGCAGGTGCTCCTTGAACTCCTGCCAGAGCTTGGCCAGCTGGTGCTCGTAGACCTTCAGAATCTTGCCCCTCGCTCCGTACAGCTCCTCCGGGTTCTTGACCTTGTCGTCCCAGTCAGGCGGAAGGACGAGGTTGAGTTGAGGGTGGAGAAAGTGTGCAGGGGTGACCACGGAGCTGGACTCGCCGTAGGCGAAGAGGGGTCTGCAGTTGATGATGGCCTCGGTCTGCGCCAGCAAGAGCATCAGCTCGTACTCCCTCAACTTGCGTCCGGACGCCAGCCTCTTCAACACCTTCGCCGTCAATCCCACCATGTTCTCCACAGAACCGGCAGAAGCTGGATGAGTGGGAGGAATGGTGCGGATGCGAATGTTGTTCTTTGCAAAGAAGCTGGTGACGGCCGGATCGTCGGCCTTCAGCTCGCCCAAGCTGGCCTTGCCGAAGAGGGATTTGGTGGCCCAGAGGAGGGGTTTGGCGTTGTTGCAGTAGACTTGTCTGGGGAAGCCGACCCTGGCCATGATGGTGGCCAGGCCGTTCGCGATGCTCTGGCCCTCCAGGTCCGGGATGAGCTGGAGCGCCACCGCCCTTACCACCTGGCAGAGATACACCAGGATGTATCCGGTTCTCTCCACCATCAGCTCCTTAGCCTTCTCGTACTTCCTGTAGGGCTCCAGTTTCTGTGCGGGGTCCCTGTAGACCTGGATGTAGCTGATGGGCCCTTTTAAGTTGATGGACACGTGCTGCATGGCGCAGGCACTGTCGAAGCGCAGAGCTGGGTATGGGCGGAATCTTGGAGAGGCGAAAGGCATCGCCTCAAAACGTCTGCAGACGCTGCACAGTCTGATGAAGGACTGCATCTTTCGGATCGCCAATGTAATCCAGTAACGCTTCAGAAAGAGCCCTGCTGTCACTCTCGCCTTCAGATGTCCTGCCAGTTCGTGGAAGTGGAGGACTAGGAGGACTGTGAAGGGGTGATCATTCGGAAGTAGCAGGGGATGTTTGGCGTCGACAGAGACGTTGGCCATGGCGAGGCGGCTGCCGCAGCGGAGCAGTCCGGACTCTCCTAGGAACAGGTCCAGGTCCCGGACCATGTTCGCCTCCGCCGACGGCAGGCGGCCCTTCTTCTTGTTGAGAACGGCGATGATGGATTTGTAGGCCTTCATCTGGAGGTGGCGGACCCAGAGCTCTTCAGAAGCCTCTTTCTCGTCCGCCGTCACTGCCGCCGTTCCTGGATTGGGCAGTCCTTTAGCCTTTCTCCAGGCTCTGCGTACGTAGGCGGTGACTCAAAGAAGGGTAGGCAAGCCTCCCTTGCGGAGGTACTGCTCGGCCTGCATGTGGAAGGGGCCGGGGAAGCTGGCCTCCACGACCAGCTTGCGGGCGGAGTTCACCATGATGTGGTACTCGGGTCCGAAGCTCTTCTCCTCCTGCTTCCAGTCCAGAGGAGCCTGTCCGTCCGCCTTGTGAGTAGGGGGGTCCCAGTTGGGAAAGTGGCAGGCCTCTCCCTGCGCCCAGCTGGGTCCGTAGAACCAGAGGCGGAAGTTGTCCCTCTGCATGTACTCTGCAAAGCGGACGCCTCTGGAGGCAAGGTCGGCGGGGTTGTCCTCGCTCCTGACGTGGTGGAGGGAGAAGTGGATGGACTCCTGCAGGCTCCGGATGGTGTTGATGCGGTTGTTCACGTAGGTCGTGGGTCCGCGGCCGAGATGGATCTGCTGGAGCGCGATCATGCTGTCCGTGTAGACGCGCTTCTCCACCACGACGATAGAGCTGGGCAACTGCTTCTCCACGAAGCAAAGCAGCTTCACCGCCTTCTCCACTGCCAGGAGCTCTAACTTGGGCATGTCTTCCAAGCGTCCTGGATTAGGAGAGGCTTTGGAGATGAGCAGAGTGCAGTAGGCGCCGCTGCTGATCTCCCGACAGTTGCCGCACTCGTCAAGGATGCCAATGGGGATGGGTCTGGAGGCTGAGGATGCGAAGGAATAGGCGTAACAGCAGCAGCCGTGCGCCTTGCCGCTCGCGTCCGCGAAGGCCAGCAGCCTGATCTTGGACTGCGGCGACCAGGCCGCCCTCCTCTGTATCTTCACTGAGGGCAGCCCTTCCAGGTCCTCAAGCGCCTCTTTCCACCAGTCTTTGTACAACGCGGCAACAGCCTCGTCCCAGTCATACCCATCAGCCTGAATTTGGCTGAAGAGTAACTTGGCTAGGATGATGATCGGCGAATGGAGCCCGTGGGGGTTGAAGCATCGGGCGAAGGTCTTAATCACCGTCCGCTTCGTGCAGGGCCAAAGGGGGAAGTTGATGTCGGTTTGCCCGATGAAAAAGGCGTCGAGGACGATGTCCCAGCCAACGCCGAGCACCTTCACGCCCTCCATCTTCCCCTTCTCCTCCTCGGAGAGGCTGGTGTTGAAGACCTCGCTGTTGCTGACAAACTCGCGGAGGTTCATCTTGGCGGCGTCGAAGATGGTGACCGCCTCCCACTTCTTCTTCATCGCCTCGGTGACATTTGAGGCACTGAAGGCAATGTTGTCGACATAGATCAGCGACTGGATTTCTTTGGCCAGTGCTGATCCTTCTTCCTCCAGGAATGAGTTAATCACTACCTGGAGGACTGCCGGACTACTCTTGAATCCGAAACCCACGCGAGTGAGTCTCAGATAGGCGTAGTTCTCGAATGATGGTGGCTGAGTCGGATCTCTCAGCCAGATGAATCGGGCCAGATCTTTGTGCTCGGGGAGCAGAAGGATCTGGAGGAAGGCTTTCTCCAGGTCCCCCACCACCAGGATCTCGGAGAAGCGGTAGCGGAGGAGGATGCCCATGAGGGAGCCCAGAAGCTGCGGCCCTGTCTCCAGTAGGTCATTGAAGGTCGTGTTGGGGAGGACTCGGGCCGTCGGGTCCAGGACTGGGCGGCACTTCGTGTGCTGCGACGTTGACTTCTCCACCGGGAAGCACGGGAGGTAGAAGACCTGACGATCCTGATGCTCCACTTCCTCCAGAGGCACTTCCTCGGCATATCCGGCCTCCACCATCTGCTGAATGGAGAGATGGAAGGCCTTTCGTAGGTCGGGACGCTTGTCCAGCTTCCAGCAGAGGCTGTGGAGGCGGTTGAGGGCCTCGTTCTTGCCGTCCCTTGCGCCTTCAGGAAACCTGCCGTCTCTGAAGGGGAAGGGAGCCATGAAACGCCCTCCGCTGTTGCGCTGCAGGTCCTCCTTGAACCGCTGCAGGGTGGCGGCGCGGGTGTCCTCCTGGATCTCGTCCTCCGTGAGCCCCTCGGACTCCAGCGTGTAGAGCTCCTTGAGCTCGCTGCTCACGCTCGCGTTCACCAGCATGGTGGCTTCCTTCTTCTGCCTTCGCGAGAGCATTACCTCCAGCTGAGGTGC
Organism: Ptycholaimellus sp. GST1_10; assembly: GCA_030248095.1. Classification (NCBI taxonomy): domain Eukaryota; kingdom Metazoa; phylum Nematoda; class Chromadorea; order Chromadorida; family Chromadoridae; genus Ptycholaimellus; species Ptycholaimellus sp. GST1_10. The sequence goes on from JASANA010002271.1 coordinate 21,201, forward strand.
TCTGATGAGGAGCTGGCCGATGGGGGTGTTGTTGACGGAGAGGAGAGGCGAGATGTCGGCCTCTCTGTTCATCTTGCCCAGGATGAGTCCGCCGACGTCTAGGCCGATGAGGAGGTGCACCGGCATGTAGGCGGCGCCCAGCTTGGGCGGCATGTTCTCGATCCCCGGGAACTCTGCTGCAATCGCCTCCCACTCGTCCGGAGAGAGAGACGGGAGCATCTTCACAGGCGGACAGATGTCCTCCAGCACTCTTGCCTTGAGCTCCATGGAGAAGCCGTTGGTGGTGAGTAGGTGCAGGCTGACGATGGCCATCCGCCTCGGCTGTCGCAGAGATTCCCCGAAAACTCCCACATTCACCACCTCTTCTCCTACCACCGGCAGTCCGAGAAGCTCAGCAGTGTGTTTCTCAATGCAGGTGATATGGGAGCCCGTGTCCAGTAGGCAGTTCACGGACTCGGAGACGGGGCTGTCCTGGAGGGGTGAGGAGGCGACCTCGGCGTGGAAGCGGAGGACGATGGCCTCGTTGCAGTTGTTGAGGGAGTCGGAGTGGTCGGAGACCAAGTCCGTCATTGTCGTCATCGCCATCGGCAGCGAAGAACCAGCTCCAGGTCTCGTCCCTCCTTTCTTGCCCTCCTTCTGCCAGGCATCCTTCTTCTGAGGTTTGTGCTGGGAGGGGGATGGGCGAGAGGAAGAAGGGTAAGGTTTCTTCTGCTGCTTCCCTTGTGACTGACGCTGTTTCTGCGGTCGTTGCTGGGTAACCTGCTGCCTGCCGGCAGGCGAGGAATCAGGGTAGGCGGAGTAGCAGAGGGATGAATGGTGGCTGGAGCTGTCGCAGTGGCTGCAGTTGTAGGGGCTGCGGCACTGCGCCACCGTGTGCCCCTTAGCCAAGCAGTGGTAGCAGCGATCGTACTTGGCCACCTGATCCTTGCGCTGTTTTGCACTTTTATACTGGTCGCAATCCACCGGTTTGTGCCTTCGCATGCAGATGGAGCAGGATTGCTCCTGTTTGCCGCCGGAGTTCTTGCCGCCGTCTTTCTGCTGAGAGATGGAGACGGGAAGGACGGAGGGGGTGGAGTAGAGCTGCTTCTTGGACGGCTGTTTGGGGCGGGCGGAGGAGGAGGAGGAGTTGGAGGCCGCGGAGGTCTCCGACGTTGTCGCTTGCAGGAGCGCGCTCTTGTTGCGCTGCGCCTCCACCTCCTTGTTGAGCACTTGGATGAGGTCGTACAGAGTGACCTGGTGAGAAAGTAGACCCTGATTGGTCAACTTCTTGGCGATGGAGCTCGCCACCCTGTTGCTCAACTTCTTCATCGTCACGCTGACCAGGAACTGCAGCTGTGCTTCCTCCATCTTGCACTGCTGGGACAGGAAGAGGTAGAGGTTGCGAAGCTTGTCCCGGAAGGACTCCAGCCCCTTGAAGTCCGCCCCGGGAAGCGATTGGATGGAGGCCAAGGCCTCCTGGACGTGCGCCGTCGGGTTGTTGTACGCGTCCTCCAGGACCTGCATCGCCTGGTCGTAGCCGCCCTCCATGCTCTGGAGAGACTTGATCTTCTCTGCGGCTCCGCCCTTCAGGGCTTTGGAGAGATAGATCATTCTCGTAGCTGGGTCCTCCACCCGCTGATCTATCCACAACTTCCAATGTTGTTTCCAAGTGGGGTATTGGATGTAATCCCCAGAAAAGAGTGGAAGCTCGAGAGGAGGAAGGTCTCTGAGGCTGGCGGCGCCGAGCTTGAGGGCGATGCGGTCCACCACGCTCTCGACGCCCTTCATGAGGCCGTTGAGGGAGACCTGGCCCGGGTTGGCGTTGCTCTGGCCGGAGGTCTGCGTGGGTGGCGGGGGCGGCGCCGTGCTGGATCCTTCTCCCGTAGTCTGCCCTCCTCCACTCCCCTGCCCTCCTCCACTGCCTTCCAGTGAAACTAGATTCACTGTCACAGTTGGTTCGTTGCCTCCTCGTGGATGTTGAGGCGCGGATCTGGAGTTGGGCGAGGGACGGGCGAAGAGGTCCGCCCAGGATCTCCCGCTAGGAGAGGATGATGAAGCACTGGGAGGAGGCGGGTGTCGCGGGGACGCAAAGAGTCCGGCTCCGCCAGTGCTTGCCCTGCCAGGAGGGGCGATGGGTGTCTGGTAGGGGTTGTTGACGGGGGCAGGGGGAGTGAAGCCGGAAGGATGCTGCCGGGGAACTTGATTCCGGAGCTGCTGTACGAAGTTGTCCAGCTCGGCTTCGTCCTGGGGTCCGGCGAGGCGGCCCTGTCCCAGGGCCTGCTCGTGCTGCGCCATCATCTGGTACTGCGGAGAATGTCTCGCTGCCGCCGCATTCGTAGCCGCGGCGTGCCAGGGGTCCTGCAGTCCGCCTCCATTCCCCAACTCCATACCTCCTCCTCCCATCTGTGGAGTAGGAGAAAGAGTGTTCTGAGGTGGGGGCAGAGGTTGCAGGGGACGGAGATGTTCCGCTCCGCTGATGGACGTGGCGCGGAGGCGCACGGCGAGGGCGTCCGTGTCCGCCTGGAGCTGGCGCGGAGGAGCCGGGGCTCGATGGCGGGGCGAGGCTCGAACTGGCAAGAAGGGGTCTTGCTCCCATCCTGCTCCTGAGAGCCCTCGTGCTGGTCCAGTAGCGACTGGTCCGGGTTCCTGCCGCAGTGCCAGTGCTCCAGCTTGAGGCTGTTGCGCCTCCTCTTGGCCAGCCTGTTCCGCCTCCCACCGATCCTCCTGCCTGTCAATGCCTAGCTCGTGGAACGTGTCTCTGACCCCGTTGTGCCAGGTCATGAGGGTACGGACGTGGCGGGGCTCTCCGAAGAGTTGGCGTCGGAGAGTACCTCCTCTGCTTCTGGAGCGGAAGCGGAGGTAGGTTGAGGATGAGCGGGCGCGTCTCCTCCTTCCCTGTTCCAGTTCTCGTTCCTCCTCCACTGAGCGCATGGTGGCATCCAGGGCCTCGGAGCCCTCCAAGGCGCCGGCGGTGGACATGGCAGACACCATGGATGCATCGGCAGGGGCTGCGGTTGCCATAGAGGCATCCCTGGAAGGGGCTGGTGAGGGGGGAGGAGGAGCTGGATGACCAGGGGGTGCCGTGGCCATTGTTCCCGCAGGGGCCTGAAGTTCCTGTAGACCCGCTGGGTGCGTCCTTGGTAACGCGGCTCCTGTGGCAGGGCCCAGGCCGGCTGGCGGCCTCTGGGGCGTGGAGGGAGCGGGGCGGGACGCCGGAGACGCGTAGGGGACGGTCTCCGGCACTGCTGGAAAGGGCGGGAAGGCTGGTTGGCCTGGAATTCCTTCGATGGCCCTGGGGGGGTCAAAGATGGGAGGGCGAAAGCCGAAGGGGGCCTGGGCAGGAAGGCCAGGCGTGTTTGCTCTTCCCCTCTGGTCCAGGCGAGAGGCGGGGGAAGAGGGGCGGCTGGGAGTCCCGGAGCGGTAGGATGGAGGCGGCGAGAAGAGATGAGGGGGAGGCAGCCAGAGGTCCGGCGGGTACGGGACTGGTGCTCCGATCTCGCCTCTCTGTGCCATCTGCCCAAACTGCCGCGGCACTACCGCCAAAGAAGTGCCCTGGAGACTGCGACTCCCTTCCTGATAGCTGATGGCCATCGGCGATCGGTGTAGTTGAGGAGGGGAGCTGTGAGGGCGTATTGGAACGTTCCCGTAGACCGTCCTAGGAGGCGTTGTTAGGCCGTCACGAGGAGCTGGAGGAAGAGCAAGGTGTCCAGGTTCCCGCGGAACTAGAGCTTGTCCTCCAGCTTGCAGTCCAGGGGCTCCAGGAAGTCCAGCTGATTGAGGCGCTGGTCCGCCAGACGCCACCGTGCCGAGAGGGCGAGGAACAACTGCCCTCTCTCTCTGCTGGCGCAGAGCGATGGACTCCGGACCTTCCTCCAGTGGCAGAGGAGGGGAGGTCGGAGGGAGAGCCGGCTGCTGCTCCTCTGGGCTGCAGGGCTGTGTAACTCCTGCTCCGCGGAACAGAGAAGCCTGATCCACCTCAAAGGCCACTCTGCCAGCCTCCTGCAGCACGGCTTCCAAGGCGTCGATTCTTTCCGCCAGCTTCACCATGTGGCTGGTGACTTCGGCGTGCTCCTCGGAGCCCGGGATCAGGGAGTCCAGGTGGTCTCGCAGGTGGTACAGCTCGAACGTCACCCGTGCGTACTCCTCTGACACCTCCTCGTACGCCAGCACCTTATCCTGGGACTCCTGAGGAGTGGCTGAGGAGTCCTCAGTCGAATCCATGGGAGGAGCCGGGTTGCGTGGCTCCGTCCACTGAGGACCCCGTCCGGGTCCTCCTGCTGTCGCTCCTTGTTCAGGCGGACTTCCTCCTCCAGCCTGTCTTCCAGATGGAGCCTCCGCCTTCGCCTGTCCTCCTGACTGCACAGTCACCGGAGATGGTTCCCGGCTGGCTGGAGAGAGCTTGGAGGAGATCTCGTTGTAGGCGATGAGGCACTGGTTCTCCAGCCCTTTGGCCAACTCCGTGCCCAGGACCTGGGCGGCGGCCTCGCAGTAGCTGGCGATGGTGGAGGGTTCAAAGGTGCCCTGAACGACGAGCTGAACCATCAGGTTCTGCCAGGTGTAGCCCTTCCGCTGGGCGCACTGGCGACAGCAGTAGTGGGCGCCTCGGCGTACTAGAGTAGCGTTGAGGCGCTCCATGCCGGCTTCGTGGTCTCCTAGGAGGCCGCCGGTTGCTTCATCCATAGTGCAGGGTGCACACAAGGGTTGCATGCACTCCCTGCATTGGACGACCAATTCACTAGGAATTGGCTTTTCGCATCTTCCGCACTTGAGCTCTTCTGCGCTCTGCATTTCCGCTCAAAGATTCGTTTCTTAGCGAAAGTGGCAGTGAGGAAGGAACGCGTGTCCCTATACACGCCTACAGCTCAGGCTCAGTCTCTCTATCCTCTCTGTGATTGGGATTGTGTGGGGGCGCTCTCTCTCTCTTCTCTCTCTTTTCTGTTTCTTTAGGGTTGAACTTGATTGAGACGATTCGTTAGTCCTTGAATTGTGACGATTGGCGGGTTTGATTGCTGGTTTGTGAGGAGTCAGCAATAGGAGGCTCTATTTTCTAGAACAGCACTGCTAACTAGCACTACTAAACAGCACTGTTGCGAATAATAGTGCGCAGGCGCTCCATCAGAGCCTCCTGCTCACTGGAAAAGCGGGGGTTTGGGACGGAGAAAGGAGGGGGGAGCGTAGAAGGTGCTGGCCCCGACCACACGTCCTCCGGCCGCAGACCCGGAGCCTTCCAGGCGGGGCCCCAGCGGCGCTCGCGGCTTGAGGGGCGGGGGCTGCTTCGGCTTTGCTCCCCGCGGTAGTCCTCCGACCGCTTGTTGGAAGAGGCGGCTCCACGGGCGGGGTCGAGCTTCAAGAAGGAGCCTCTTCCAAGACGCAGTGAAGATGGATGTGCTGAGCAGAGGTGCAGTGCCGATTCAAGAAGAGTGTGCTAGGAGGTGTGCAAGAAGGGGTGCAAAGAAAGGAAAGGGTTGTTTGGGTACCTTCCTCTTTCCCCGCGACGTCTCGAGGGACTTCTCCCTGGGCGAGCGATGGCGGGGGCGGGGGCTGGGAGGGCGTCCTTGAGGGGAGGCCTTGGCCGAGGCCCCGCGGGCCAAGCGAAGAGAGGCGTGCACCTCCTGGGATGCGCATGACGCTGAGGGAGGGTGGAGGGGGGAGGGGGGATTGGAGGGCGACTTTGGTGGCGACCTTGGTGGCGACGGAGATCTCCGCGTAGTGGCTGGAGCGCGACTCCGTGCCCGCGGCCACCGCCCTCTTCTTCTCCTCCTTCGGCGCCGGGGCCCTGGCCTCCTCCCTACCCTCCTCCTCTGTGGCGTCTTCCGCCTTGGCTTCAACCGCAGCCAGCTCCTGCTGCACTCGATTGACGGCCAGGTCACCGGAGGCGGAGTTGAAGCGGAAGGGAGGGAGGCCCACGAACTTCTGGTTGATGGAGGTGATGTGTTCGTAGATGTCCGCGAGGGCCTTGCGATGGCTGGCGCAGTTGTCCAGCTCCTTCAGGATGTCGAGGTGCTCCTGGGGAGTGAACTGGGTGGCGCTAAGCGTCGCGTTCTCCGCCTCCAACTGCATCAGCCGCTGCTGCTGGTCCACGGTGTTGGAGAGGACGCGGCGGAGGTGGCCCACCTCCTTCTGCAGCTGCTGGTTCCGGGCTGCCAGCCCCGAAACCCGCAAACTGAGGGGGGGGCCTGGGGGAGTCTTCTTGTTCTTTAAAGGTTGGGGGGGCGTCTCCGTGTGCTCCCCGCCCCCCCCCCAGCCCCCGCCCCCCCCCCCCCCCCCCCCCCCCCCCCCCCCCCCCCCCCCCCCCCCCCCCCCCCCCCCCCCCCCCCCCCCCCCCCCCCGCGCGCCCCCCCCCCCCCGCCCCCCCCCCCCCCCCGCCCCCCCCCCCCCCCCCCCCCCCCCCCCCCCCCCCCCCCCCCCCCCCCCCCCCCCCCCCCCCCCCCCCCACCCCCCCCACCCCCCCCCCCCCCCCACCCCCCCCCCCCCCCCAGCCGCCCCCCCCCCAGCACCCCCCCCACCCCCCCCCCCCCCCCCCCCCCCCCCCCCCCCCCCCCCCCCCCCCCCCCCCCCCCCCCCCCCCCCCCCCCCCCCCGGGGGGGGGCGGGGGAGCGCCCTCCAGTTCCACCTCGGCCCGGTGGTCCGCGTCAGTTGGAGGGGGCGGAGGGGGAGGGGGGAGGGGAGGACTTCTCCGGGGTGCAGGGAGGGGGGAAGGAAGGGGGAGGGGGGCGTCGACTGGGGACGAGGTTGCGCCACTCCTCTCCGCTGGCTCCTTTCTTCTCCGGCTTCTTCTCCTTCTTCCGATCCTCAGAGGCGGAAGGCTGGGGGCTGGGAGAGGGGGGAGCCAACTCTGGTGTCTTGGGAGGGGGAGAGGGGGGAGGGGGCATGGCGGCGTCGGGCTGGATGGGCTCGAGGGGGTCCGCGGGATCGTAGGCCGCAGAGTCGTCCTCCTCGTGGACGACGACCTCGGCGAGCTCGGCGTTGGGGTCCGCGCCCTCGGCCTTTTCCTCCTCCTCCAGCAACTCCTCCGGCGCCTCGTCCACGATGACGAGGCGGTCGCTGTCCGCAGAGGCGTCCAGCACGTCCTCGTCTCCCGACACCGCCTCCACCCCATCCTCCAGGGCGGCCTCACCCTCCGTCTCCTTCAAGGCCGCCTCCACTACTTCCAAGGCCTTCACCATTTCTTCCGATTCCTCATCTCCTTCGTTTTGCTGCCCATACAGCCAAACGTGTAAGTCACGGAGATCAGGAGAGGCCTGAGAGAGGGGGACTTCGTTGGCAGAGGCGGAGCTGAGCGAGGACTCGGACTCGGAGCCGGGGTTGGGGGCCGGCTTCGTCCGCGTCGTCTTCTTCACCGTCTCCACCGTCTCCACCACCTCCACCTCCTCCACCGCCTCCACCGGAGCCTCCGGAGCCGTGGGCTTCTTCACCACCTTCTTCGCCTTGGTGGCCTTCTTCATGCCGGAGGACGATCGGAGGACCTTGGAGGGCTTGGAGGCGGGCGAGGTGGGACGCATGGCGCGCATGATGATCGAAGAGAAGCTTGAGATGAGCTGTGCGAGAGAGAGAGAGAGAGAGAGAGAGAGCAGTGAGAGACTGGCCACCGCAAGCCCTTTTTATGGGAGCGCGCGGGAGCTGATTAAGGGCCCTCAAACAGGGCCCGCCCAAGCTCGGGCATGTTTGTTTACAAGATAAGCTCTTGCAACTGTTGAGTTGTGGGGGCCTCTTTGAGGGATGGCCGTCCAAGCGCTGATAACAGCTGCTTGAGCCCACGGAGTAGCAGTAGCTCAAGCGCACGGGCGCTGCTATCGCTCTTCTCCTGCTCTGTAGGCAAGGGACAGGCCCGTCGACCTGTTTACCTTGCAACCCCTGGACTCAGCGCAGCCGTCGCTGTATACTGAGTTGAGGCCTGTTGCAATCAGTGCCTCCTGCAGGGGGCGTGGACAAGAGAGCGGAGGGACTCGAAGGCTAGGCTCACTGCAGCCTAGGTCAGATAAGCCTGTTTCGCTGCCAGCAGCCAAAAGGCCCATGCAGCGTCACTGCTTCCTTAGCAGTGAACAAGCTGAAGACGCAGTCCACAAACTGCGAAAGCGAAAAAACACCGAAAAGATTTTCAGATGCCGATCGCTGCTCCAGGTTCGAAAGCTGAAGCGAAGAGTACTAGCTGAGGCAGGCTGGCAAAGCATTGCCAGTCTGCAGGTGCAGGAAAGTCGAACTCGAGCGCTCAGGCCTGTCGCGTCCAGAGGCTTTCGGAAGCCAAACAAGGGGAAAGGTGTGCACTCCTTTCGTCCAGGTCTGGATGCAGGCTGGTGTTGACTTTGGCGCGGAAGCTGCAGCCAATGCTGCGGTCGGTGAGGTCGATTGCAGGGGTCCTGGCTGGCAAGCCGAGAACCCGACGATCTGCTACCAAGCGCTGCGCCGACCCAACTCCCCATGGCAAGGAGGAGGGCTGGGCGTAGACTGTAGCGATGCCGCTGTGGAGGTTGGTGAGCTCGTCGCTGTCGCCGAAGCGATGGACGGTGTGCTAGTGCGTGAAGCTGGCCATGTTGTCGAGCTTAAGCATCTTGTTCACCACCACCAAGCCTTCCGTTCTTTACTACATACCAAGATTGCTAAGAGGTTGAAAGCATGAATAACTGACTGACGAGGGCGAAAAGCAGGAGTTAAATAGGAGCAGATAAGAGCCTAGACGGCCAAAGTTCAATGTCGTCACTCTGAAGCTGCACATATTTCTAGTTGCTCAGATTGGATTTGCTGTTCTATGCAGTGCCCTACTTTCAGAACTCTTTCAGCCTATTTGCCTAATGTTTCGTTAATTTTTCTTTTACTTTTGACAAAAAACATTTTTCAATGTGCAGTTGCGTGATCTGAACAAAATGGGGAGGGAATGGGGGCGGTTCCTGAAGGGCGTTGCTCTGTGAAAGGTCAACGTTGTCATCGTAGTTATGAAGGCAGCAATTGGTGCACTGGTTGGAGGCGTTCTCGCAGACGCGCCCCGGCAACTGCTCCAGCTCGAAGGAGACGCAGTAGAGTGTCGATGCTGCAATTATGGCTGGCTCCTATTGCTGTCAAAATTACCAAGACAGGAGGATTTGTATGGTGGCTTGCACAGGTTTTTTCACTGTCATTCCTGGCACATGGCTTAATTCTGGAGCCAGACTTTGGAAGCCTCTATGCTAACACCACCTTCAGCCAGCCACCTTCAACCGGTGAATTACCAAAACCCATTAGTCCGTATAAACTCTAACCCATTTTACTTCCAATTCGAAACATAAGCCGTTTGAGTGGACGGAATAGGAAAACCATTCAGAGCGAAAGGGCTGCAATCGTTGTAGCCGTAAATGGTGCACTCGTTGACGAGCTTCTTGCAGTTGACGATTTATTGCCAGGGTTTAATTCCGGATTCCCACTTGAATGGAGATGAATTTTTTGAGAAGCCGCGAAGCAAAGAAAGGTGTAATGTGGCAGCACTGCATTGATCGTCTAAATTATATTTTATGCTGATTTGTTTGTCTGAAAATGCTTAAGAAATTTAAAAAATAGTCACGTGTTGGGCAAGCAAGTTAAAAAGAATATCTGGTACCATTGGCAAGCCAAATGTGGGTCTCTTTTCTCCAAATTTTGTAATTGCCTCGAGCAAAAAGTCAGGGAAATACATCTACTTCTAATGGAATCTGCTGCTTGGACAGTTGCATTTTGTTTTTGGCGCGCAGTTCAGTGTCTCTTTCCATGCGCGCCAAAAACAAAATGCAGATGACGCAGCAGATTCCATTAGAAGTAGATGTATTTCCCTGACTTTTTGCTCGAGGCAATTACAAAATTTGGAGAAAAGAGACCCACATTTGGCTTGCCAATGGTACCAGATATTTCTTCCACTTTTAATATAGTATGAAACGTATAAATAGAAGTTTTATATTAAAAACAAGGTATACTCGGCTATCGCCAAGATGCGCGGCCTTTGGTCCAAATAAAAACCTCAAATAACATTACTATACCACCCATATGAATCGATTTATCACCATCGAAAACCATCGATTTATGGATGTACAAATTTTTGAAACATCAAGATTTTAGGTTTTTCGCCATAAATCGGGAAATAATTAATATTCCGGAAATTCCTTTTGCCAGCTTCAAGATATCACCTTGCTAGACGTACCTACCAAAATTCAGCCAATTTCATTGAAAAACCATCGATTTATGGATGTTCAAATTTTTGAAACATCAAGATTTTAGGTTTTTCGCCATAAATCGGGAAAAATGAATATTTCGGAAATTTCTTTTGCCAGCTTCAAGATATCACCTTGATGGACGTACCTGCCAAAATTCAGCCAATTTCACTGAAAAACCAGTGATTTATGAATTTTCGTATTTTGAAACATCAAAAAGCTGAGTTTTGGGCGAAAATCGAAAAATTACGCCCATCCCAAAAAAATGGCCTGGAGATACCACCCAGACGGACCTTCATGCAAAAAATCAGCCAATTTCGTTGAAAAACCGAGGAGTATGGGCCCCGGAAAGACATATATATATATATATATATATATATATATAATATATATATATATATATATATATGCGGACAGACGGACGCAAAAATGAGGTAACTGCTTAAGCTGGCCTTGGCCGCCCGCCGCTTCGGGCAGGGCGCCAGAGCTCCTCCGGCCTCCGGGCACGGGTGCTACGGCCCCTACGCTTCGCCTAGCATACTTCGTATGCTAGGCTACGCTCCGGGGCCTCCGCACCCATGCCCTCCGGCCTCCGGAGCTCTGACTGCCCTGCCCTCCGCGGCAGGCGGCCTGCGGCCGCGCAATAAACTCATTTAAAAAAATAAAATGGAAAGAAAAAATTCGAAAATTAAAAATACAATGCAAAATTATTGGCAAACAAACATTTTTGGCAATTGGCAATTTTTCTTACACTCAGGGCAATTAATTTTTGGAAGAAGGAGCTTTGCTTTTAGCATGCCGAAGGTAAAAATTGTTTTGTCTCCTTTAAATAAACTAATATAAAATGAATGCCTGCGAAGGAATCGAACCCGCCAGTTCAATCCAGCTGTCCAATTGCATACACCACTACACCACTGGTGCACATGACCTTGTAGGTTAACTGAAGAGTTATGAATAAGTGAAAAAATGAGGCCCAGGGACCCGGGGAAGGAGGGGGGTGGGGGAAGAAATGAATACCTACTATCGTCCATTGAATAGATGCGGAGAAGAAGAAGAAGGAGGAGGAGGAGGAGGAGGAGGAGTTCGGACAAATGGTTTTTTGCATTTTTCACCTTAAAATCAAATGTTTTGTGCAAAACTCAAAAGATAAACTATAGTCAATTCGATGTTGCTCTTTCCAATGGTGAAAGAATTAGAGCGATTGGAGCCTTCTGTGACGAGCAGTCGCCTTATCAAATTTAAGATCTAGCAATAACCCTCAAAACATACACCTAGGTCGAAAAGAGGGGCTGGGCGCTGACACTTCGCTAACGCTCGCTCGCGCCAGCCCAATATAGTGTTCTTTTGGACTAAATTCACTGAAACTTCTGTAGCACATTTATTATTGGATGAAAATTGAAATTTCCAACTGCCCCGGATGCAGGAGACTTGGGGCTATCGATGACAGGTTGAAACTCCGTTCTAGCATCATGTCAACCCGAGCAGGAGTATGTTGAGTAGAAGGGTTCTCAATAAGGTGCAAAAATGAAGGGTGCTTAAGGTTCCAACTAGAGTTCTTAGTGCTCTAATGGTTCACTGTTCTCAATAAGACATACAGCCCCCTCTCTACCCTCCCTCCAACCTCATAAAATAGTTCTCTCTGCAGCTGCGACCCCAACTGCTCCACAGAGCTCCTGGACCTGGGCAACGGGGACATCAAGATCTGCATCATCGCCAGCCGCCCCATCTCCGGCGGCGAGGAGGTTCCGCTCTATTCTTACACCTCCCCTCTCTTCAATAGCCTACCGTGCGCATTCCAGCTCACCTACGACTATCAGTTCGACGAGGAGGACGACACCTCCAAGATCCCCTGCCTCTGCGGTGCGCCCAACTGCCGCAAGTGGATGAACTAATCCCTTCAATCACGCACACACTCCTCAGGCCTCTTCCTTGCTTCTTTTTTGCTTTTTTGTTATTTGTTTTTTCGATAAGACCCCATCTAAGCGTACAGAACATAGGTTTACCATGTCAGTTGATAGGCTTGACTGATCAGAGAGGTTTATATGTGAGGATTTGGCGAGCAGGACTCGTTTCAAGATTGGCATTCATTGTGGTTTTCTTCCCTTTTAACATATTTAATCCGCTTTTTGGCTTCTTTTCACCGGCTCAAGCCGTCTATTTGCGATTTGCTTTCGTCCATTTTATTGTGCAGAGCTTTTGGTAAATAATTTGATTGTACAGTACAGATGAAGGAGTGTGGAATATATTGGCTTGGTGTTGGTGATTGATAGTGTTGCCTTGCTTCTTCCAATTGTCTTGTATTGTTTGTCGAATTTACGCCAAATTTACAAGTCAGCGTCCACACCTCGAGTACTTGATAATGAGGCTCGAATGCAATTCTAAATAATTGGCATCAAGATCAGATGCAGATTAAAGTATGTCTCATCAGAAGAAACGGAAAGAAATATCTAGGCTGGCTCCTAGAACCCCCCCCCAAGACTCCTAGAACCCCCCCCCCCCCCCATTCAAGGTACTTTGCCTACCTTTCAAAACCAGCAACCAAACACCGACCATTGGACAAAATGTGCTGTTCTCCCAAATTCTTAGAACAATTAACTCTAGCAGAATCTGGGAGGACTTTGAAATCGATATTAAAATCCTATTCACAACATTCATGGAAAGAGGATTCTGTTTCGAAGATATACAAAAAACAATCAAAAAACTCCAAAAATTCTATCCAAAAATTACGGACAAACTTATCAAAGGGAAAAATCAAAAATTAACCAAAATAGAGATTTAAGCAAACCAAAATACACAATAAGACTAAGTTCATCAAGATGGAAGATACATATTAATGCACCATAACTGGAGTAAATTCATTAGCTAAAATTACCAAATTACCAGATCCAACTGACGAGCCTCTCTGGTAACCCTAGTCTTGGTTGATAGGCGAAACTAGGGGACAGGCAGAATCTGCACTGTCAAATATTAACAATATACTCTTGGAACTGTGACACTTGCAAATTCGTCTTCATGAATTCAGCTAATCGAACACACAATCACGACTAAAGTACAAAATTACCAAAGAAGAAGAAGAACCCCATGAAGTGATTCGATTGATATACAATTTTCCTAAATTTATTTTTCTGCAAAATTTATGCTGTAGCAATATTAAAATGTCTATGTAATTCATTTCAATAAACTAAGGCCGCGCATCTGTAGGCGATAACCAAATATACATCCAAAAAATCGCAAAACAGCATTCGATTACACCCCCCCCAAGATATACACCCCCCCAAGGCATATATATTGAAAATTTTTTTATTGCCTTAACATACTTCTCTTTACATATCTCGAAATTTAAACTCACGGAATTTTCATGTAGATGATTAAATACCTACTTTTTTTTTACAAACATAGTTAGTCTATACCGGATGGCGGGCGCATGCCTACCAGGAGTAGGGGCTTGTCCCCTACCAGGAGTACCTTTCAAGATTCCAACTCAAAAGCTTAGATGCATGCTCGTCCTCGACGAGGTCATGACTGTGGCAGTACCTACTAGTTAGTCTATACCGAGTTCATTGATGTTTTAAAGTGATCAACTCGGTAAGGACTAACTAGTAGGTACTGCCACAGTCAAAGGACGAGCCTTTTAGTTTTTGTGTTGGCTACGCCCTATATAGCGGTATAGACTAACTAGTAGCATGACGAACATGGTATAGACTAACTATGTTTGAAAAAAAAGTAGGTATTTAGTTGTTAAGAAACTAGTATAACATGGGGTTCATTTGCACAAAGTGGCTGAACCCATGAGATGAACTGCCGCCCCTTGTAGTTTGGTCTAAACAAACTCTGTCTAATGGGTAGGTAATAATCTGAATCCATATATCATGCATACGTAGACCACCTCTTGATCTGATCCAATAAGACTACCCAGTGAAATGATGTTTCTTAAAAAATGGGGTCTGGGACTTAGGGTTTTTTTGGGGTGAATCCTTAGTACTGCCTCCAGGCCAAGTCCTGGGCGGCAGTTCAAAAATGGCACCATATAGGTAATTTGGGGCACAGATTACGAATTCGATGCCCATTTGCTTGTATCTGGTCCAAAAATCCACAACATTTGGAAAATTTGGTAAAAATCAATGAAATCGGCACTTGAAAATCGGATAAATCGCAATTGTCACAGTTCCACTAATTTTTGCCAAAGTCCGAAAACATATGTTTGAGCGGCCATCATGCTGGGTATTTCCTGAAAAAATGAGCCAATTTGGTTGAGAAACCACCGAGGAATCTTTGCTGACATATATATATAGACTCACACCCCTTTTTGGGGTGAATCCTTAGTACTGCCTCCAGGCCAAGTCCTGGGCGGCAGTTCAAAAATGGCACCATATAGGTAATTTGGGGCACAGATTACGAATTCGATGCCCATTTGCTTGTATCTGGTCCAAAAATCCACAACATTTGGAAAATTTGGTAAAAATCAATGAAATCGGCACTTGAAAATCGGATAAATCGCAATTGTCACAGTTCCACTAATTTTTGCCAAAGTCCGAAAACATATGTTTGAGCGGCCATCATGCTGGGTATTTCCTGAAAAAATGAGCCAATTTGGTTGAGAAACCACCGAGGAATCTTTGCTGACATATATATATAGACTCACACCCCTTTTTGGGGTGAATCCTTAGTACTGCCTCCAGGCCAAGTCCTGGGCGGCAGTTCAAAAATGGCACCATATAGGTAATTTGGGGCACAGATTACGAATTCGATGCCCATTTGCTTGTATCTGGTCCAAAAATCCACAACATTTGGAAAATTTGGTAAAAATCAATGAAATCGGCACTTGAAAATCGGATAAATCGCAATTGTCACAGTTCCACTAATTTTTGCCAAAGTCCGAAAACATATGTTTGAGCGGCCATCATGCTGGGTATTTCCTGAAAAAATGAGCCAATTTGGTTGAGAAACCACCGAGGAATCTTTGCTGACATATATATATAGACTCACACCCCTTTTTGGGGTGAATCCTTAGTACTGCCTCCAGGCCAAGTCCTGGGCGGCAGTTCAAAAATGGCACCATATAGGTAATTTGGGGCACAGATTACGAATTCGATGCCCATTTGCTTGTATCTGGTCCAAAAATCCACAACATTTGGAAAATTTGGTAAAAATCAATGAAATCGGCACTTGAAAATCGGATAAATCGCAATTGTCACAGTTCCACTAATTTTTGCCAAAGTCCGAAAACATATGTTTGAGCGGCCATCATGCTGGGTATTTCCTGAAAAAATGAGCCAATTTGGTTGAGAAACCACCGAGGAATCTTTGCTGACATATATATATAGACTCACACCCCTTTTTGGGGTGAATCCTTAGTACTGCCTCCAGGCCAAGTCCTGGGCGGCAGTTCAAAAATGGCACCATATAGGTAATTTGGGGCACAGATTACGAATTCGATGCCCATTTGCTTGTATCTGGTCCAAAAATCCACAACATTTGGAAAATTTGGTAAAAATCAATGAAATCGGCACTTGAAAATCGGATAAATCGCAATTGTCACAGTTCCACTAATTTTTGCCAAAGTCCGAAAACATATGTTTGAGCGGCCATCATGCTGGGTATTTCCTGAAAAAATGAGCCAATTTGGTTGAGAAACCACCGAGGAATCTTTGCTGACATATATATATAGACTCACACCCCTTTTTGGGGTGAATCCTTAGTACTGCCTCCAGGCCAAGTCCTGGGCGGCAGTTCAAAAATGGCACCATATAGGTAATTTGGGGCACAGATTACGAATTCGATGCCCATTTGCTTGTATCTGGTCCAAAAATCCACAACATTTGGAAAATTTGGTAAAAATCAATGAAATCGGCACTTGAAAATCGGATAAATCGCAATTGTCACAGTTCCACTAATTTTTGCCAAAGTCCGAAAACATATGTTTGAGCGGCCATCATGCTGGGTATTTCCTGAAAAAATGAGCCAATTTGGTTGAGAAACCACCGAGGAATCTTTGCTGACATATATATATAGACTCACACCCCTTTTTGGGGTGAATCCTTAGTACTGCCTCCAGGCCAAGTCCTGGGCGGCAGTTCAACAAGGTATTCTCGGCGGTTGCCAAGATGCGCGGCCTCACCTCAAGACACCACCTAGATGAAAATGCATGCCAAAATTCAACAGATTTCAATGAAAAACCATGAATTATGCATGTTCCAATTTTTGAAACATCAAGATTTGGGGTTTTGACTATAAATCGAGAAATTCTAAAATTTTTTAAAATTCCTTTTGCCAGCTTCAAGCTATTATTTTCACGGATGTACACACCAAAAATCAGCTAATTTCATCGAAAAACCATGGACTTATGCATGTTCAAATTTTTGAAACATCAAGATTTTGGGTTTTTGACTATAAATCAATTAATAAAAAATATTTCGAAATTTCCTTTAGCCAGCTTCAAGATATTACTTTGACGGATGTACCTGCCAAAAATCAGCTGATTTCATTGAAAACCCAGCGATTTATGATTTTTGTTACTTTGAAACATCAAAATTTTGGGTTTTGGGTGAAAAACGCAAAATTTCGTCAAGCGCAAAAAATGGCCTGGAGATACCACCTAGGCGGACTTTCATGCAAAAATTTAGCCAATTTCGTTGAAAAACCACGGAGTACGGGCCCCGGAAAGACACATATATATATATATATGCGGACAGACGGACGCAAAAATGGGGTAACTGCTTAAGCTGGCCTTGGCCGCCCGCCGCTTTGGGCAGGGCGCCAGAGCTCCTCCGGCCTCCGGGCACGGGTGCTACGGCCCCTACGCTTCGCCTAGCATGCTTCGCATGCTAGGCTACGCTCCGGGGCCTCCGCACCCATGCCCTACGGCCTTCGGAGCTCTGACTGCCCTGCCCTCCGCGGCAGGCGGCCTTCGGCCGCGCAAAAATGGCACCATATAGGTAATTTGGGGCACAGATTACGAATTCGATGCCCATTTGCTTGTATCTGGTCCAAAAATCCACAACATTTGGAAAATTTGGTAAAAATCAATGAAATCGGCACTTGAAAATCGGATAAATCGCAATTGTCACAGTTCCACTAATTTTTGCCAAAGTCCGAAAACATATGTTTGAGCGGCCATCATGCTGGGTATTTCCTGAAAAAATGAGCCAATTTGGTTGAGAAACCACCGAGGAATCTTTGCTGACATATATATATAGACTCACACCCCTTTTTGGGGTGAATCCTTAGTACTGCCTCCAGGCCAAGTCCTGGGCGGCAGTTCAAAAATGGCACCATATAGGTAATTTGGGGCACAGATTACGAATTCGATGCCCATTTGCTTGTATCTGGTCCAAAAATCCACAACATTTGGAAAATTTGGTAAAAATCAATGAAATCGGCACTTGAAAATCGGATAAATCGCAATTGTCACAGTTCCACTAATTTTTGCCAAAGTCCGAAAACATATGTTTGAGCGGCCATCATGCTGGGTATTTCCTGAAAAAATGAGCCAATTTGGTTGAGAAACCACCGAGGAATCTTTGCTGACATATATATATAGACTCACACCCCTTTTTGGGGTGAATCCTTAGTACTGCCTCCAGGCCAAGTCCTGGGCGGCAGTTCAAAAATGGCACCATATAGGTAATTTGGGGCACAGATTACGAATTCGATGCCCATTTGCTTGTATCTGGTCCAAAAATCCACAACATTTGGAAAATTTGGTAAAAATCAATGAAATCGGCACTTGAAAATCGGATAAATCGCAATTGTCACAGTTCCACTAATTTTTGCCAAAGTCCGAAAACATATGTTTGAGCGGCCATCATGCTGGGTATTTCCTGAAAAAATGAGCCAATTTGGTTGAGAAACCACCGAGGAATCTTTGCTGACATATATATATAGACTCACACCCCTTTTTGGGGTGAATCCTTAGTACTGCCTCCAGGCCAAGTCCTGGGCGGCAGTTCAAAAATGGCACCATATAGGTAATTTGGGGCACAGATTACGAATTCGATGCCCATTTGCTTGTATCTGGTCCAAAAATCCACAACATTTGGAAAATTTGGTAAAAATCAATGAAATCGGCACTTGAAAATCGGATAAATCGCAATTGTCACAGTTCCACTAATTTTTGCCAAAGTCCGAAAACATATGTTTGAGCGGCCATCATGCTGGGTATTTCCTGAAAAAATGAGCCAATTTGGTTGAGAAACCACCGAGGAATCTTTGCTGACATATATATATAGACTCACACCCCTTTTTGGGGTGAATCCTTAGTACTGCCTCCAGGCCAAGTCCTGGGCGGCAGTTCAAAAATGGCACCATATAGGTAATTTGGGGCACAGATTACGAATTCGATGCCCATTTGCTTGTATCTGGTCCAAAAATCCACAACATTTGGAAAATTTGGTAAAAATCAATGAAATCGGCACTTGAAAATCGGATAAATCGCAATTGTCACAGTTCCACTAATTTTTGCCAAAGTCCGAAAACATATGTTTGAGCGGCCATCATGCTGGGTATTTCCTGAAAAAATGAGCCAATTTGGTTGAGAAACCACCGAGGAATCTTTGCTGACATATATATATAGACTCACACCCCTTTTTGGGGTGAATCCTTAGTACTGCCTCCAGGCCAAGTCCTGGGCGGCAGTTCAAAAATGGCACCATATAGGTAATTTGGGGCACAGATTACGAATTCGATGCCCATTTGCTTGTATCTGGTCCAAAAATCCACAACATTTGGAAAATTTGGTAAAAATCAATGAAATCGGCACTTGAAAATCGGATAAATCGCAATTGTCACAGTTCCACTAATTTTTGCCAAAGTCCGAAAACATATGTTTGAGCGGCCATCATGCTGGGTATTTCCTGAAAAAATGAGCCAATTTGGTTGAGAAACCACCGAGGAATCTTTGCTGACATATATATATAGACTCACACCCCTTTTTGGGGTGAATCCTTAGTACTGCCTCCAGGCCAAGTCCTGGGCGGCAGTTCAAAAAATTCCTTGAGTTTACACTTCGAGATATGTAAAGAGAAGTATGTTAAGGCAATAAAAAAATTTTCAATATATATGCCTTTGGGGTTGTGTATATCTTGTGGGGGTGTATATCTTGGGGGGTGTAAGGCTTGGGGGGGGGGGGGGGTGCTAGGAGCCAGCCAAAACCTAGAATAGTGCTCTAAGCGCGGCTGGGTAAGATCATCGAGAAAGATATGTATTAATAAAACATTGTTAGATTAAGGACCCTAGCTCTTCTTACATGGTAAGATCAGTCAGAACTTTGGGGTTGAAATATTTGCAAAGATTAGACTTGCAAAGAAATGCATGACTTGCAAAGATTTTATGGAAATTAATTTATCGCACACGCAACCAGAGTTTCAACCGAAGCCAAGAAACTGCACAGTAGGATAAAACTTGAGAAACTCTTGGAATAAATCGCTGCAAGGCAGGCAGCCTTATGGGTGAACTTCCGCTGGAAGAAGGACTGCTGTTGGACAGTAACCTGGGCTGTGGGTTGGCCACTGGCATGCGCGACGTCGCTCTTTCGGTTTCTTGGCGGTTTCTCGCACTAGAAATCTTCCAGAGCTTACTTGCCCAGCTCACCGTCAATGTTTCACGTGAAGCTTTTAAAGCTGTTCACGTGAAATGCAATCATCGCTTCGGTAATTGCCGTTGAGGCAATCAGAGGCACCAGCCAGCACCACCCACCTACCTCCCCCTAAATGTTGCTTCGATCCAGTATACCATCACGGTGCGAGGCACCTGCGTCAGAATCTGTCCCCGACACTCTTCATCACCCTTGTAGCTGCCCTCCAAACCTGTGCACTCTCAACCCCGGTGATTGCCCTCCGAGGACAATGGAAAGACTTCATCTAATGGCTCCTGATGTCAGGGCAAGCCCCCCCCCCCCCCCCCCCCAGCTAGCTCCACCCACGGCTACACGGCTAGCAACCAATTATTCTGCTTTGGAATCATCCATTCCTTCGAATGGTCGCATGCCAGCGATGATCAGATCTTGATGATACGTTACGGATCATACGGTTCATACGCTGGGCACAACACTAGGCCTCTGTTGACCCCAGAGGCAAGTTTGTGGCGAGCGCGATGGTTTTTCACGTGAAAATGAAATCATTGCTTCGGTAATTGCCGATGGGGCAATCAGAGGCACCAGCCAACACCACCCACCTACATCCCCGTCCCAAGTTGCCCAGGCCCACGCTTCGATCTAGGGCCGTAGAGCCTTAGAGCCTGGCGTACCTCTGCGTAGGAATCCGCCCCTTGCAGCCTTCCTCTCCCTTCCTTGCCTCCCACCTCTGCACCCTCAACCCACCACTGATTGCCCCCGATGACAATGGAAGGAAGAGAGCTAATTTGTGATGTCGTCAGATAGGGCCCTTTGCCTCGGCTAGCAACGGCAAGCAGAGGCAGGGTCACAGTGCATCAGACCCATACATTCTTTCACATGTTCAGTCGTGAAGATGAAGAGTTATGGGTGATTAAGAGACGTTTCACATAAGGGCTCAAAAGTTGCTGGAAAAGTGAAATTTTTGAGTTAACGAACTGTATGAACAGGATTGTAGAGCAAGTCTCTGCAATCTCTCTCCCGTTGGAATTTTTCAAAAATATGATACCTAGCCTGAGATATGACCAAAAACGTAAAGTCACTCCAAAAAATAGGGCAATTTTTAGCAAATGGAGATTACCGACTAATTTTGGCTCCTAGATCCAAGTAAAAAGGTGTTGTCCCAGACTTATGCATATCATTTGAAAGCTTAGGGTTAGGCAAAGCTGATTCTGTCCAAAACTATTTGCAGAAACTGACCTGTGGCCAGAAATAAGCCCAAATATGCCCAAATTTGATAAAACAGAACATAGTCAAAAATGAAGTTTTTGGCGATTTTCTCAATTTTTTACTAGGAAATGCACCCAAATTGACCTCATTTTTGAATTTTCCATAGAATTTGCAATCTTTTGATACCCGTTTCATATGCAACAGAAGAAGCAATAATGAACTACAGCCTTGCAAATTCGGTCACCTCAAAAAATGTCCTATGTTATAACATAGGAGGCATTGGCTATGGTAAAATTTTTCCACCAAAAAACTTCCTACTCATCCAAAAATCAATATAATCCAAATTCCTTTTCAGGGTTGCTTAATCTAATCCTTAGGCACATTTGGGTGCAAAAATATTATGGGTTGCGTCTGTATTTTTTCAGAATAGGGCCCAAATTTGACAGTGATGCCGGGTTTGGCCCTATGTTATAACATAGGTAAAAATTGGCCAAAAAATTTTTTAACTTGAAATTTCATTCTAATGCCCGAAATTCAAAGACCCGACTCAGGCTGACTCAAAAATGTTATATTTGTAGCCACTGTTTTGAAAACTGAGACTTTTAACTGTCTTATTTTATGCTTATTTTAGGCTGAAATTTGGTAAATCTTGGCATCCATTTCTTTTGCCTTAAAGATAAAATTTAAGCCAGGAATGATATTTTTAGGAGAAAGGAGAAATTTTTATTGAGAAAATCGCCAAAAACTTCATTTTTGACTATGTTCTGTTTTATCAAATTTGGGCATATTTGGGCTTATTTCTGGCCACAGGTCAGTTTCTGCAAATAGTTTTGGACAGAATCAGCTTTGCCTAACCCTAAGCTTTCAAATGATATGCATAAGTCTGGGACAACACCTTTTTACTTGGATCTAGGAACCAAAATTAGTCGGTAATCTCCATTTGCTAAAAATTGCCCTATTTTTTGGAGTGACTTTACGTTTTTGGTCATATCTCAGGCTAGGAATCATATTTTTGAAAAATTCCAACGGGAGAGAGATTGCAGAGACTTGCTCTACAATCCTGTTCATACAGTTCGTTAACTCAAAAATTTCACTTTTCCAGCCCTTCCACAGGATACCTAAGAACTTATGTAAAACGTCTCTTAAAGGTTGGTGGGAATACGTTGGGCAGGAAACTGGGCCTCTATTGACCCCAGAGGCGAGTGTGATGAGACGCAAACGGTGGCATCGGCAGCTCAGCCTCTTCTTCTCGCAGTTGAAGAGGCGGGGCCTGGCCCAGACGCTCGTTTTGGCCTTCTTCACTCTCTGCTGGCAAGGTTTGGCTCTTCTACTACTGAGCGGGATGAGTGTGGGAATGGAGCCTGGGGAGTCCATGCAGGAGCCCCAGCAGGAGGTATAGAGACAAGCTCGGAAGGCTGCGAGTATGAAGCTGTATCAGGCCAAAAGATACGCCAATACGCCCCAACTCAAATCGGCTATATTAATCCCAATGGTGCTTAATGCTTGCTCCAGGTGCTTTGGTTTTTTCTGACACATGAATTTCAGGTAATTTATCCATCTGCCTTTCTGCCTGCGACAGCATGGCCAACTGCGTTGCAGCTTACTCGAATGGTGCACAATACTGTGACCTTTACAACAATAGCATCGACGCTGTACCCAAAACGGACAATACCTTCTACACAAGAAAGAGCGTCACCTGCGGCACTCCAAATGGTTGGCCCTTGTATGACAATGCTCAGTTGATGCTTGGATTTCAGTGCACTGTCCCTACCGCCTCCGCTTCCACTCCTATGCTGGCACCTGGCTGGCCAACTTCAGCCTGAACCTGGTCGGATGCCATCGGGAGTGCGATGCGAACAGCTCCTGCGTGGCCTTCTACTACGTGCGAGACAACAAAGACTGCCGCCTGTATCAACTGCCGCTGCTGACCCATAGCTCCGGCGGCATGACCTTCTACAAGCCTTCTTTCACCAGTAACAACTGCGAATATCCCGGTTATATTCTTTTCATGAGGCATAATTCGATAGACTTAATAGGGTAGAATTTCATTTTAGAAAAATGAAGATTATCCAATTAGAATGACTTTGTGCCGCCATTTAAGGCAATTTTGTTCTCTTATCTGTCTGTGCCACCAGTCGTTTTGACAAACATCTTGTTTCACATTCTTTTCTTGTGCTAAACTTGGCTTTTGCAGCAGCGGAGACAATGACGGAAAAAAGCCTAGCAGGCTGCCAGTATGCAGTGAGGGCACATTGGAGCCTCCCAACCTATTCACCTGCTAACATCGCCTATATCAAGTACAGCGGTACGTACTCCTCCTAAATCTTTGTTGGGTGGTAGGCTTGAATACTCGTTTCCACTACTCAATAAATATTAGCAAATTTTAAAAAATTTATAATCATTATTTTTATAAATTTTTTTACTTCTTAATTTATCAAAATTTTCTGTTTTACACCGAAAATACTTCCCTTTTTCTTCACCATTTTGGGAAAGTTAAATTAGGTTATGTTGCATTAAAACTTTACTCTTACTTTCACCGATGAATATTGATTTGTGGCGTTGAAGGAAATCTGAGCGCCTGCCTCGCCGCCTGCGACAGCCTGGCCAACTGCTCTGCAGCTTACACCAAGGGCTTCCACCACTGCTTCCTCTACACCGATAGCAGCGGCGGCTTCACCGGCACCGGCACCTCCGAGCACACCACCTACTATCGGAACTCTACGTCATGCGCCTCTCCTAACGGTCCAGTACTTTTCGGAAGACTGAAGGAAGACTGGGAACACTTGGGGGACTGCAGGCCAGTGCAGCTTCCGCCTCCAACTTCACTCCTACACCGGGACCTGGCTGGCCAAATTCAATGTCACTATGATCCAGTGCCTCCAGAATTGTGAGCGGAACGCCGACTGCGTGGCTTTCTACTACGGTGAGGCGGAACCCAACAACTGCCGCCTGCTCCGACGCCCGCTGCTCTATCCTCTCACGCCCGGCAAGACATTCTACAAACCCGCCCTTGCCACCGGCAACTGCACCACCTTGGGTTACAGCTTATTCCCATCTTCAGCCTTCAATTCACCTGGCTCCTCCCCACAGAAAGGGAGAAAGCTTCAATCGCTCTCATTGCATCTATCATTCAAATCCCCGTCAGAAAGAAATAGTTACAAAATCGGTGTAAACCATTTCAGTTCCTCAGCTAAATAACTTAAAAATAACTTAAACCTCGCTCAACTCAACTGGCCCAATTTAATCGACTTTTAGTAAGGGGGTTCACACTTCCTTTTTCTTCTTGCATGTAATCTTTTTGTTTCAGATGGGCTTGGCCTAATATTTCAAATACCAACTCTACCATGAGTAATTTTTTCAATGTCTATAAATCAAGAAATACATCTTGTTATTAGGTGTGCCAAAATGCCCCAAACCGAAACAGCCTAAGCAACAAAGCAAGAAAATAAAACGCCTACCAGTGGAAACTGCTGTGCCGACCACCGCTGTCAGCGCCCCGAGGACGAGCAGTGGCCCAGAGCTGGTGATGAGCACTGAGGCGACCCTTGCGACAAGGACCAGCGCTGAGAGGGCGCTGAGCGGACACGGCTGCCTCTACTCATCTAAGGCCAACTGGCACCTGGACTCTGGCCTATTGGCCCGCACTAATGACGACGGTTGGCTTCACATTATCTTACATCTGGCTCTGGCCAGGGAATGAGGCCAAGCAATGTGTGCAGACAATTTGACCGCCTGTCTCTCCGTCTGCGACAGCCTTCCCGACTGCCGCGGTGTCAGCTTTTTTCCAGGCCTTTGCTACCTCTACAACACGTCTATCAATGGCTCTCACCATGATCGCATTGCAACCTACATCCGCTCCAGTCCCACCTGTGGGGGCCATAGCAGTTCGTTTTTCTCATTCTTCCTCCGCATCCTACTAATCCGACCATCTCCTTGTTATCAGATGCGTGCCTCTTCTGGTACGTGCGCCTGCGTGGCCAGTTCCTAGCCAACAACGACACGCTGGAGGCCATCCCCTGCTTCACGGAATGCCTGGCCAACCCCTCCTGCCAAGCCTTTGAGTATGAGGGAGCAAGAAACTGCACCCTATTTGATGGCCCGCTGCTGCCAGAGCCCGAGGCCGGGCCCACCTTCCTCCACTGCAACTGTAAGAGCCTTCTTTACACTCTCTTCTCCTTCTATCGTGCACAAATGCACCTGACATCTCGCAGACACAGTAGCAAGCAACCATGGCTGCGCCTACTCCATGAAGCCCTACTGGCACCTGGAGTTTCCCATCTCCGTCGGCTTCACGCTTACCAACTTCTCAGGTTGAACTACCCTGTTCTTGGCACTGCCTATCCCTGCCCTCAAGCTGAGTCCATGCAATGTGTGCAGGCGATGTGGGCGCCTGTCTCTCCGCCTGCGACAGCCTCTCCAACTGCCGCGCTGTCAGCTTTAGCGAATACAGCTGTCGTCTCTTCAACACCTCCATCGGCGGCTTTGAACACAATGATTTTACCACCTACACTCGTTCCAACACCACCTGCGCGGGCTCCTATGGTGCCTTTTTTCCTTTTCTTCGCTTCTTCCATGACCAGCCGCATTCTGCTTTCAGATGCCTGCCTCTTCCGAAGCATTCGCCTGAGTGGTCAGCCTTTGGCCAACTACACCTTGTGGCCAGACGACTGCTTAAAAGCCTGCTTGAACAACAGCTTCTGCCAAGCCTTTGAGTACGAAGCGCTGGAAAAATGCTTCCTTTTCACTGGGCCGCTGCTGGAGAGGCCGTCGGCCAGCCTCATTCACATCCACTGCAACTGTACCCTACTCCCTCTCCTACCCCACCTGGCTGAACCTGTCACCTGGCATTTTCCAGACACTTCCACCTCCACCTCCACCGCTTCTACCTCGCTCTCCTCTGCCAGCTCCAGTCGAGGTCTCTTATCCCATCTCACCACGCCTAGGCTCGCAAACTTGAAATCATTTACAGAGCCTACAACGACATCAGACACCAGTTCCACCTTCACTTCCAGCGCTCTTCCTACAAGTCCTACTACGTCCTCATCCTCCTCTTCGAAAACAACTTCCACGACTAGCACTTCCTCTAGCGAAGGTCTTCTCCGTTCTAACTCCTCCTTCTAAGCACAAACTGGACTCGGCTTCAGAACCAACAACCACCCCAGAGACAACGTCAACCTTCACATCTAGCCCTCCGCCCACACAGCCTCCTACATCATCCTCCTCCACTCTCCAACCATCTTCCACTTCTGAATCTTCCACCAGCCGAGGTTGATTTTCTGTCGTCTCCCTGCCGAGACGTACACACTTGGACTTGGGTGCAGAAACCACAACGACGTCAGACACCAGTTCCACTTCCAGCCCTCTTCCTACAATTCCTACAACTTATTCATCCTCCACTTCGCAAGCACCTTTCACAACAAGCTCATTTGTCAGCTCTCCAGAAGCAAGCTCCAGCCAAGGTCTCCCATATTACATCCTCTATTTATGCAAAAACTGAACTTTACTTTAGAACCTACTACAACGCCAGAGGCCACTTCCACCTCTAGCCCTCTTCCTTCAAATCCTACTACGTCCTCTTTCACCACTTCAGAAGCATCTTTCACCACCAGCTCTTCTACCCAAGGTTTCCTTGGTTCCATCTTTTTTCTAGGCACAACAAAGCTGGACTTGGTTTTAGAACCCACGACTACCTCAGAGTCCATTTCCACATCTAGCCCTCTTCCTTCAAATCCTACTACGTCCTCCTTCACTACTTCAGAAGCATCTTTCACCAACAGCTCCTCTACCCAAGGTTTCCATGGTTCCATCTCTTTTCTAGGAACAACAAAGCTGGACTTGGTTTTAGAACCCACGACGACATCAGAGGCCATTTCCACATCTAGCCCTCTTTATCCGAATCCTACTACGTATTCCTTCCCCACTTCAGAAGCATCTTTCACCACCAGCTCCTCTACCCAAGGTTTCCTTGGTTTCATCTCTTTTCTAGGAACAACAAAGCTGGACTTGGTTTTAGAACCCACGACGACATCTGAGGCCATTCCCACATCAAGCCCTCTTCCTTCAAATCCTACTACGTCATCCTTCACCACTTCAGAAGCATCTTTCACCACCAGCTCCTCTACCCAAGGTTTCCTCGGTTTCATTTTTTATAGGCACAATAAAATTGGACTTGGTTTTCGAACCAACGACGTTTCCAGAGGCCATTTCCACCTCTAGCCTTCTTCTTACTACGTCCTCCTCCACCACTCCCCAACTGTCTACCACATCAAATTCAGCGCTGAGCTTTTCTGAGTCAGCCACCAGTGAAGGTCTCCTGCTCATAAGGCCGCACCTTCTCAGCAAGCTCTAACTTGGTTTCAGAACCTACAACAGTGCCAGACACCACTTCCAGCCCTCCTTTCACCACCTCCTTCTCCTCCACTGTTCAGCAACCTCCCAAGACCCCTCCACATACAAGCAACAGCCATAGTTTTCCTTAACACTTGACTTTGCAGCTTCAGAACTTACGACTCAGTTTCAGAACTTACGACGATGCTTGACTTCACTTCCACCAACGCCAATCAGCACTCTACGCCTTGCCCTTCGATCTTGGCGACTACCATCACTTCCACTCCAATGCTGGAGACCAGCACCCATCCTGCATCCTCCACTGTAAAACCATCTACGACAGCCAAGCCTACGCTCGAATCCACCAATGCAAAAGGTTGTGCAACACCAATATTACGGACTAATGACACTATGTTGGATTTGAACAGGTGAGCAGAAGACCATCGCCACCACGGCCCTTCCCGGCAGCGATAGACCCATTTTCACCCCCCAACCGCCCGTGACTGGGGATCCTGGGAGAAGGCTGTGGAAGAGGTCGCCCGTCCCCTGGAGCTGAGGCCAGATGCTGCCGAGGGCCTGACGAAGGAGCAGTACCTGGAGAAAGCCCACAAGGCTCAGGAGGACATCAACACCGTCTTCCAGAACTCTGTGAGCTTTTCTGTCTGGGGATTCCTGGGGAGAAGGCTGTGGAAGAGGTCGCCCGTCCCCTGGAGCTGAGGCCATATGCTGCCGAGGGCCTGACGAAGGAGCAGTACCTGGAGAAAGCCCACAAGGCTCAGGAGGACATCAACACCGTCTTCCAGAACTCTGTGAGCTGGTCTGTCTGGGGATCCGTGGTGAAGGCTGAGGTAGAGGTCGCCCGTCCCCTGGAGCTGAGGCCAGATGCTGCCGAGGGCCTGACGAAGGAGCAGTACCTGGAGAAAGCCCACAAGGCTCAGGAGGACATCAACACCGTCTTCCAGAACTCTGTGAGCTTTTCTGTCTGGGGATCCTGGGAGAAGGCTGTGGAAGAGGTCGCCCGTCCCCTGGAGCTGAGGCCAGATGCTGCCGAGGGCCTGACGAAGGAGCAGTACCTGGAGAAAGCCCACAAGGCTCAGGAGGACATCAACACCGTCTTCCAGAACTCTGTGAGCTTTTCTGTCTGGGGATCCTGGGAGAAGGCTGTGGAAGAGGTCGCCCGTCCCCTGGAGCTGAGGCCAGATGCTGCCGAGGGCCTGACGAAGGAGCAGTACCTGGAGAAAGCCCACAAGGCTCTGGAGGACATCAACACCATCTTTCAAGCCTCTGTAAGCTGTTCTTTCGAAATGACATATTGGCGCACTGCTGGTGCTTTGAAGATGAATGATATGCTGGCGGACGAGGCAGAGAAGGCAGGGGAGTCTGGAGGAGAAGAAAAGGTCCCGCTCAATCGATCCTCAGGAGCAGCGGTAATCAGCTCCACCCTCCTGGACATGCTGCCCACTGTCCTAGCCGAAATGGACGATGGACAGCTAGCTTCTGTCGGTTGGCTCACCTCATCTGCTTCATCTTTCCAACCCTTCCTAAGGCACTGCTCACCTTGAAGGTGTGACGCTGCCGGAACTGATGCTGCGCTGCGAGTACGACGGCGAGCCCTGCAGCCTGAGCCACCACTTTCGTCACACTGTCGACCGCCGCTACGGGAACTGCTACACTTGGAACCAGAGCCGCACAGTTCACGTTGGCGGCACCGATGATGGCAGAGGTTTATACTCTACCACAATTATATCAACTATATCAGTTAAGTAAGTCTTATTCTCTCATTGTGAGGCCTCTACATGGAGCTGAAGGTTCACAGAAGCAACTACCTCAGCACCATTGACACCGTTGGTGTTCGAGTCGTCATCCACGATCAAGATGTTAGCCGAAGTTTCAGTTCACGACTGATGAGGCTGAAAAATTAGTTGAGGTCTACCCGCTGCTGTACGCCGATGGTTTCAATGTCCCGGTGGGTTTCAGCAGCCGCTACAGCATCCGCTACGAGGAGATGCACCATCTTGGCTCTCCCTACCCACCCTGCATCCGCCACGTCAACCACACCTTCTACCCAATCAAGGGCGCCTACTCCAAACGGGTCACTCATACTCAGTCTCTTTCTTTGACCTCTGCTAAGGGTATGTGCAGAACTGCGAGGAGCTGTGCACTCAGCGAGCACTGGCAGACTGGTGCCTCTGCGCTGACCCTCGGAAGCCCAGCCTCAACGGCACCGGACCAATCCCAAACCTCCCCAACTGCGGCCTTGGGAAAAGTTGGCCTATTTTTCTGGGACATTTTGATTGTTAACCGCCATTCTTTTTGCAGAAAAATGCATGGACACCTTTCTGAACAGCAAGCGAGCACAGAAGAATGAATACTGTGAGCAGTGTCATCTGCCCTGTGACTACCAGATACCCACCATCACCGAGTCCCGAACCCATTGGCCGCCGAACGGGAAGGTTCTCATTCGCTTCACTCATGAAATTTGACAAAACCTATCACAAGCAGGTTCCATACCAGTGTCAGGTTATTAACGGTTGGCAGAAGGACCAGTGCATCAAGGCTATCAAGTAATGTTAGGAGAGAAATCAGCAGTCTTAACATTTTGCAACTTCAGGCGAGACACGGTGGTGGCTCACATCTACATTCATCGGGTCTCCAAGGTCGTCTATTGGGAAACAGCGGAGATTACAGTTTTGACTGCTTTTACTCCTTGTCCACGGACCTATTTAGTTTGCCTTGACAGACGGGGGATGCCATAAGTCGACTTGGAGGAATGGTCGGCATGATGGCAGGACTTTCAGCTACACTTTTATCCATTTCTGAATACGATGTTTTATTTACTAGAGAAGATTTGAAGGTCCTGAGTTTCGTGGAGTTTCTAGAGCTGGCCTTCTTTATTTGCCTAAGCTGGATACTCAAGCGCTGAGCAGCTTCGGCATTCTCCTCAAGCCAGCAGAGCATAAGAAAACGTGGGAAAAAAATTTGAAAAATAAAAACTTTAAATAATGTGTCCTTTGTGGTATCACATGTTTTATTGCATACTTTGAATTTTTTGCTTAAATTACATTTTGCTGTCATTGAGTTATGGATTTTATAGATTAGACTACTATTATTATGTTTAGGTACTTTATGAAAAGATGGCTTTAAACCCAAAAAAGGCAATAACTGTGTAAAAACTCATTGGTCGTGATCTAGCATTGAATGTTTTCATTACATGTGTTTGAAATATTTTCCATCTTAATTTCAATTTTTTAACCTACGGTTCATTTACAATATTTGTTGAAAAGATTTCAATTCTTAAATTACTGATCCAACCTCCCTAAATGAAAATCAA